>JAQQSW010009206.1:0-13287 GCA_028646575.1 Pseudocheirus occidentalis
CTTCCTTCCTTCCTTCCTTCCAGCTCTCTAGCTCTCTCCTCCTCTTTTCTATCTCTCTCACTCTTTCTCTCCCTTCTTTTCTTTTCTCTTTCCTGTTCTCACTCATCTCTTCCTCTTTTCTCCTCTCTTTCCCTCCTCTTCTTTTTTCTCTTTTATTTTTTTCCATTTTTTTCTCCCTTTCCTCCTTTTAGCTTTCCCTCCCTTCCCCTACATTCTACTTTTCCTACTGTTTCTCCTTCCTTCCTCTCCTTTGAGTGAGGCTTCCCAAGTTCTCACTCCCTATAGACCCACGGGTGAATTAAGGATCCTCATTCTTGGTAAGACCACTTTTTCTCAGGTTCAGATAACACAAATTGATATTTTCTGAAGCCCCACTTCCCCAAGAGCTACCATAGCCCCCCAAAGAGTCAGTAAGGTCATGGCCCTTCTGGAAGCCACCCGATCCAGAGGGAAACCTGGACAGACAAATAAGACTGCAAAGTCTGGCAACTCTCCTCCCCACCACAATCAGATTGAGTGTGGGGAGATATATCACTTGATTAACAGCTGCAGTATTAATTTCCCTTTTTGGTTGCTTGACTCACAGCAAGAATCATGTCAAGGCAGCAGAGAAGCAATTAAATTGATTTTAATCTTTGTCAGAGAAGATAACATGCCTCTTTCTCTTCTCATTTAAATAATTAAAGTTTCAGTAGGTATTATTTCGGGCTTTAAAGAAATTGGTGTCTTAATGTAATAGAATCCTTGTAATTATATACTTAATGGCTCTTAATAAGTTAATCATGGTTTTTCATTTAAAATGTATTTTTTACTTATTAAACTTTTATTTGCTATGGTGTCACTGCTTTAAGAATAAGGGAAAAAACAAAAAAAAGATAGATATAAAACATTTCTGTCATTCCTCATTATTAATTCCTTCCAATGTTTGTTACTCCCAACCTTATACCTGACTCCCCCCCTGCCTTGGACTTTTCTTTTGAGGATGATTCATGCATGTTTTATGCATAAAACAAGACAAAACTGGTTTTAAGATTAAAAACCTCATGAGTAATAAGTACATTTAATGATTAGAGTTTGGGGGATGTCACTATAAAATTCTGATTTATTCAAGTTTATTCTGTTTCAAAATTGAGGAGAAACACCCCAGACTTTACATATCAGTAAATTGCATGAGAGGGCAGCATGTGGCATAGTGAGTTGAGAGCCAGCCTCAGATTTAGGAAAGCCTGGGTTCCAGTGCCACTTCTAACAAATGCTGGTTGAGTTTCCTGGACAAGTCATTTAACTTCTCAGGGCTTAAACTGACTCCCTAAAACAGGGGTGAGGAATCTACGGCCTTGAGGCCACATGTGGCCATTGAGGTCCTTGAGTGTGGCCCTTTGACTGGAAGGCTGCAATCGAGGAACTGCTTGAGCACATGTGGCCTCAAGGCCACAGGTTCCCCACCCTTGCTCTAAAACCATGCTGCAGTGAAGGTGAGCATGTGCAATGGTAGTAGGACTTTCCTCATGGGAGTTCCTTATTCCAGTGAAATTACAGCTCTTGACCAAAAAGAAAGAAAAAAGGCTTCATGACAGTCCAAAATAGTTATAATCTCCTTCCAATAAGTCAGACTATAACCCATAATGCATGATCATCCTATGTAATCCTGGTTTATGTCCTGTGGTAAATTCACCACTGGTAGGCAGAGAGGTTCCCCATTATGCTGCTATACTTCCTCTTGTGCTGTTGCCATTGTATGGCTACTAGCAGAGCAAGGAGGCTGACTTCTAGTTATCTCCCACCTTTTTTCATGATTGTTCCATATCTTTTTCTTCTTTTCTGATTATATAATTTCCCGATGATGTCCTTTGCATTGCAACTCATGAAAATATCTAGAGACAGCTTTGAAAAAATAATTGATACTGTGACTTTTGTATTGATCTGCTATTTTGTGTTCATCTCTCTCCCCCAATCCTAATAGCAGTCATATTGTCTTCTCTGTGGTCACCCATCAGCCCATTTTGAATGTCCCTTGTGTATCCTCCTTTCTCTTCCTACTCCCAACTATCTTTGCTTAAATTAAATAAGTATATTCTTAGTTATGTAGCATAATAGGAAAATTCTCTCTTCCAGACCTTCTACCCCATCTCTTGTTACAGTATAGGAATCAGTAATAATAATAAAAAAGTGATTATTACCATGTGCCTAAGTAAAGCGATAGGCCAATGGGGATAGTTGTATGGATGTTGTAGGGGTGGGGCAGTTAACATGGAGTAGGTCACATTTAGGTGATCCTTCCATATCTGTAGTTTCTAGAAGAATTACGTACAGGGAATTTTGCACTAATGATGGATTCCTCAGGAAGAGTCATCAGTCATAAAAATGTAAGTAACTGGGGGTGGGAGTGAGAGGAGTCTGGATTATGCTCCAGTGTTACCACCCTCCTAACTGGGTTGATAGAGAAGGTTCACTGCTGCCTCTGGAGCACTTTTGCATCGATGGTTATCATCTGTGTGATCTCAGGGAAATCATTTAACCTCCTTAGGCCTCAGTTTCCTTCTCTGTAAAATGGATTGACTTGGGCTAGATGGCCTCTAAGATCCCTTTTAGTTCTTGATCTATGGTCCTATGGTCATTTCTCTTAACCACAGGGTCCAGTGGCAGTAAAAGGAGGCAGTAATACATTATTGTTATTTTGTTGATTAGTCATGTCTTTCCCCATTTGGGATTTTCTCAGCAAAGATACTAGAGTGGTTTGTGATTCTCTTATCTAGCTCATTTTATGGGTAAGGAAATGGAGGCAATTGTTCAACGACTTGCCCAGGGTCACAAGCTAGTAAGTCTGAGGCCATATTTGAATTCAGTTCCTCCCATCTCCAGGGCTCGCAGTCTACTCACTGGACCATCCAGCTGCCTCAAAGCTGCAGTGATAAGTAGAGGGCTACAATGCAGAAGAGTCACTAAGAGACCATGTTCCAGGTGACTCATTATCCTCCCACATCCCCCTGCTATGAATCACAGAGAATCAGGGCTCCTGGAGATCCAAGTCAATGATATATAGCTTAGCTCTGAGAACTATTCATTTGGTTTTAAAGTAGTAACTAAACAAGGAAAGTATTTTACAGGTTTTTTTCCCCTACATTATTCACTTGCTTTGGTCTTGTTTTGATACAGGTCATCCCAAACCATGACTCTCTCAGTCAAATTGGGACATCTTATCTTTTTATATAGATGAAAAAGTAATATTAGTAGTTGTAAGAGGAAAGATGACATTATTTCCCTCCCCTCTTTATTTTACTGTGAAGTACTAATGCTCTGCTTTGATGACTGTCTTCTTAATCCCACTCTTCTTGGTAATATTCTTCTTGTTGTTTATTTTCCTTTTCTGCCTACCAAGTTACTATACTATATATTGCCCTTCTCTTTTTGCAGAATTTCTTAACACTCATGTGGTGTAACTGGAAGGAAGGGTGTAATGGTAATGGTAATTTGAAGATCTTCCCTGCCCCTTGTATTGGCAAGCTAACAGGTACTTAGCACTTAGTTTCAAGTTCATAATTGCATCAAGTATTAAGACCCAGAACTTTTGAATCCCACAGTGGGATGGACTTGCTGACATAACAGGAAGGGGTGGGGCAGAGAAGAGCTAATATCACATATAAGGAGAGACCCAGGCTGGAGAGGGGAGAGATTTGGAGAACAGAAACTGTGGTGGCAGAACTTCTTCTGAGAGCCAGCCAGGCCTTCTGCTGAGAACTTCTATTGAGAATTGCTGATAGCTGAAACTGCTAGGAGCAAGCAGCTGGAGGCTAGGCTGCTACTGCTGGAGAGAGAGGAGACAACTGAGAACTGAGAAGAGAAATGAGAACTGAGGACTGAATTGAGAATTGAGAAGAACTGAGAAATGAGAAGAAAGGAGAACTGGAAGGAGGCATGGCTGTAGTGCCAGTACTTTGTCTGTCTGTTTTAATGTTACTTTGTCAGATTTGTCTGTTGATAGAGGATGGTGCTATTGTTACAGAAGCCCTGGGACCTTGCTGCTAGTTCAGAAGCCCTGAAAGAGGATTTCTTGTTACAACAGAAATCCTGCAGGTGGGTCTTGTTGACATTTTCTGAGGTCCAGGGACTATACTGATGATTTGTGCTGATCCCTCAGACCTTGTTGTTGGGTCTATGTTGATCTTACAGGCAGAAAGTGAATTGATGAGGATGTTGGCAATGTGAATGAATGTTATTGTGGCTTTGTTAAGCTTTGTCTTCCTAGGAACAGAAAGTGTGAAGGACTTAAGGTGGATTGGACACTGTGAGCTTCAGTGTGGAACAGGAACTGGACAAGGAGCTGGACAACAAGTTGCTGTCAGGACCTGGGACCATGGAAGGGGAACCATGGAATTGAAGAGTCAGCCTTGAGTTAAAATGAAAAGACCTCTCCTGGGGTATTTAATGCAAATTGAGAAGATCATGATTTACTAGGGGTAGAGCACTTTGACCTTTACATTTAGGTGATTGAGTTAAGGACTTACTAATAAATGATTGGAAACTAATCTCCAGTCTAGGAGAAAGAAGAATTTTTGATTGAAAAGATTAAGACAATGTGACCTAGGGGTAGAAAACTTTTGACTTCTGTACTTTGTGTCGGTTAAGGAGGCTTGTCTCCTTAAGAATGATTGAGTTACTTAATAAATGTATTTTGTTTAGAACTATGTGACCATTTTGGTGAAAACTACATGGCCATTTTAATGAAAAGTTTTTATACCATAATATGGTGAATGTTGTATTTGGATTTCTGTGAATATTTTGCCTTAATTTGTTACCAAATAAATAGAGAGTTCACTGTACTGTGTAATCAGAACCCTGAAAGCTGTTCACAGCAGCAGTCCTCTGGAGAGCTGCTCATGCTTGGCTTTACAAAGGAGGGGTATGTCTGCTAGTCACCTAGGATACGCAGACATCCTGCAACTTTTTCTCCAACACTCCAAAGCAGAGGAATGGTGGGATAGTGGAAAGAATATTGGACTCAGCATTTAGGTGCTAGTCCTGACTTGTACTAGTTAGCTATATATCACCTTGAGCAAACCTCTTAACTTTTCTGGGTTTCAGTTGTAAAATGAGGGATTTGTATTAAATAAGCTTTAATATATACCTTCCCTCATATTTATGTAGCATTTTATATATAATGTATATAATATACATCTATAATTTGCACACATATTATCATTTGATCTAATAAGTCTATGGGTAAGTGCTACAAGTATTAGTCTAGTTCACAGAAATAGGAAACAAAGACTCTAAAGGAGAAGTCTAACATGGTGGAACCAGTAAATGTAAGGTGGGGATTTAGAATTTGTCGACTGGTCACACTCTGAGAGTAGTTATTAATGATTCACTGTCTATTTGAATGTCAGGAGGTCTCCACTGGAGTATCCCAGGAATTGGTGCTCAGGTATTTACTGCTTGGCATTTTTATCAGTGACTTGGATAAATGTATAGATAGTATCTCAATCAAAGTTAGAATGACCCAAACCTGGAAGAGATAACCAAGACAGTGGATGGCAGAATCTAGGTCCAAACAATTATGAGAAACTAGAACCTTAGGGCAATTCTAATAAAATGAGATTCAATAGGGATAAATGTAAAGCCTTACATTTGAGTTTAAAAAACTCAACCTCAAAACAGAATGAGGGAACAAGATGAGATGACAGTTTTATATTCTAACAGCGACAAGTTTTGAAACTCATACATGATGATCTAATAGGAGAAAAAGAGAGATTCAACTAAAAGGACTTATTAGTCAATTTTGACCTAGGATCTGGTGAAGTCACTTTCTTGTCCCCTAATTGAGCTTTGTCTTTGTGTCTAAGCCAAGTTGGCCTAGCTTGTCTCAATGTTATGGTTGTGAGTAGTTAAAACAGTGATTCTGAACCCTTTTTGTGTGTCATGAACCCCTTTGGTAGTCTGGTGAAGTCAATGGACCCTTTCACAGAAAAACATTTTTAAATGAAGGAAATACTTAAATTTAAGTTAGACACCAGTAAAAATAAATGTGTAATTCTTTTTTCATTGAAGTTCACAGATTTACCTGAAATCTTACCATGAATGGGTCCAGGTTAAGATCCTCTGGATTAGATTTTTTTAAAGGAAGGCTGAACTCTATGTCCCCTGGGAAAGGAAGTCTCCTGCTCAATAAAAGCTGCCATTTATAGACCAGAGAAGTAAGAATTGAATCCAGTTGCTGAGGGTCATCCTGACTGCTAAAAAGTAAACCAAAAAAATTTGCAAAAACTGAGACTTTGGGTATGTCTGTCATTTCCCTCAAAAACAGTGTGTTCAAGCAAATTCAATGGTGGCCAGGTCCAAATGTCATCATCCTTGAGGAATAATCATTAAAGAAACTGTTCTTGGAGCACTACTCACTTCTTTCCTCTTTCCTTAAGTATCAGAGGGAAGTGAACAGTTTGTAAGCAGTAGAGAAGGCATAGTCAGCTGATAGAAACCAATACATAGGCAGAGTAGAGAGCTTCTTCTACTTGCTGACTAGGTTCAGCAATAGAGTAATATAGTATATATATCTATATCTATAAATCTATATGTGAGTGGGTATATATAATATATAAATATATGTTATATATGTGTATATATATATATAAATATGTTATATATATATATATATATATATATATAAATAAATAACTAAACAAACATAAATTTAAAGACTCTTGGCTTGTCAGTAAGGACATTTCCATTTTCTTCTTGAACCAAACTTAAACCTGAAGCAAATGGAAAAGGGTAAGTCTTGTATATCTTCCTCAGTTCTTTGGGTTATTAATGCAATAAACACACTAATCATTTATTATATATAAAGCACTGTTCTAGATTCTGGGAGTAGTGAGATATGAAGATTATATAGTTAGAATGTGGACTTTGCTCTCATGGGAGATAGAGTCTAGCTGACAGTATCAGGATTGGACTTCTTTTTTGTTTTTTTTGGAGAACAGAGGGCTGGAGTGGGGGCAGAAAGAGAGGTACAAACTGGGTTGTTGGATTTTATCCATTAAGTCAATTTCTCTGTACTACCTGTATTTTCATGTGTGTGTGTCTATATATATATATATATGTTTGTGTATGAACACAGGCACACATGCCAGAACATCATTTCTGAGTTGGAATGTAAAATCATTCCATGCTAGAATCTAGAAACCAATGGTTAATGGAAGTCTCTCACCTCAATGGGAAATTGAAAGGCATCATTTAGATAGACCTCTGGTTGTGGGGTCAGGAAGGTTAAGACCTTCCTCAGATATAAACTGCCTCAGTATGATAGTGGGTGAGTCACTTAGCTTTGATAAGTCTATAATTCTTCGTCTGTAAAATGGGAAATGTTAAAATAAGTGCCTAACCTTGTGAGACTCAAATGAAATAATGGATGTAAAATACTTTGGAAGTCTTAAAGTACCATGTAAATGACAGATGTTATTACTAGTCTCTAGCAGATCCATGAATCATAGAGTAACCAGGCTTCTAACCTAGGCTTTGGTGTGATCCACTTTAGAGGTTACAGTAGGTAGGACCATAGTTCTCGAGATTCCATGCTGCTTATCAGCTGTTCATACTTTGGTACTTTAAGGAAAGAAGAAAGGAGTGACCTGTACTCCAAGAGTTGTTTCCATAATGATGGTCCCTCAAGGACAATGACATTTGGACCTGGCCTCCATTGAGTTGTCTTGAGCACAAGGTCCCTAAGGAAGGGGATTTACAGACCACATAATAAAGCCCCTCATTTTACAGATGAGGAAACTGAGGTTTATGGAGGTTAAATGATTTATTTAAGGTTCTATAGGAAGGAAAGAAAGAAGGGAACAAGCATTTATTAAGCCCCTACTATGTGTCAAATATCTCATTTGATCCTTACAACATTATGAAGTAGGTGCATTATTATACCCATTTTACAACTGAGGAAACAACAGGGTCATACAGGTAGTAAATGCCTGAGACTGGATTTGAACTCAGGTCTTTCTGACTCCAGGCCCTCTACACTGTACCACCTATTCTGTTACAATGGTATAGGGGGAATCAGAGTAGCAAGGTTTGAATTAAGACTCTCAGATTCCAGAACTAGTACTCTTTCCACAGTACCACGGTGCTGCTGTCACAAGCAACTATCCCTCTCCTGTTCCAGTAGGCTAAGGCTTCCTAAGGCTCCCTCCCATCAATTTCTCCTCCCACGTCAATCTTTCTCCTTCTGCACTCCACCAGAATATGGCCCACATTCTTCAAGATGTCATAGGCACACCTTAGGCTGAAATGTCCCAAACTCACCTGAGAGTCCAGGGTCTGCTATGATCCAACTCACAGGATACTGAGACTATCTCTTTCACTTATACCACTCAGCCTCTTTACAGCTCAATTTCCAGTTTAAAAGGGTGCCGCTTATAAACCAGCAAATACAGCAAGTGACTAATTAGCCAAATTAATGAGGGCTTGTTTACTTGAAGTCCCCAGTGCCCTTGGAACTAGGGATGTTTCCTTATTACAATCTGCAAGTGGTTTCCTCCAATTAATTTTTAACATACGGCTGTTGCCTATTCTCAGTAATATGTAATATCCTAATACTTCAAAGAGCTTTGCAAACATTAACTCATTAATCCTCACAGGGAAGCACAGAGAGACTGAAACAAAAGGTGCTCACCGTGCTTTTTGTCAACAGAGCTTTGACGGGCTGATCTCTTGGAGAGCTTTACAAACTCTAGGCTATTGATCTGGCAGGAGATTAAGAAAGATAAAGTATTAATGTCCATTTCTATGGGGAGAAGGAAGCAAAGCAAAGCATAAATATATTAAAGGCTATGCTGTAGATTTTAGAATGGGACAATGAGAGAGGGAAAGAGAGAGAGAGAGAGAGAGAGAGAGAGAGAGAGAGACAGACAGACAGACAGAGACAGACAGACAGACAAGATAAAGAAATATCCAGGACAGGACAACAAGGACTTTGCTGAAGAGTGTCAAGATTTAGAGGGCACCAATGCACCATCCAGAACTACATTTCACTCTCCCAGGAGCTGCACCACCAGGCTCCAAATCTTTACCCATATGTCTTCAATAGGAGCAATCCCTTAGCAGGATAGAAACTTTGTGGTGTCTAGGGGAATCGTTCTTTCCTACTGTGGTCATGCTTTTGCCCTCATTGTCCCAGGAACAAACTTGTCTAACTATGACTGAATTTCAGAGCTTCTGATTCTTAGTCTATCGAGGAAAAAAGCTTTTGAAGGAACATAAAATCTAGATTATTCTCATGCACTAAGAAGTAAGAGGTAGGGGTAGAAAATTTCATTCCAGTTCTTCCTGCAATTGTTAATACCATATTTTCTTTTAGAAATTTGGTTTGCTTCTTGCCTGGACTATTTTAATAACATAAAAAAAGGAAATTTACATAACTTTGTTGTGTATTTGAAAAGAATAGCAAGTTGTACATAGTAGATTTATAGTTTCATGTGCAATCATCTTTTTTGTTGTACTATGTTATGGAAATGCTTCTTTTATTCCATAAATTTAAAAAAAGCAAGTAGTCTCTAGTCTCTTCTTTAAGTCATTTTCCCTGGCTGCCAAACTTATTTTCCTATAGCACAACACAGGCTGATGATGGCATTCTTCTCAAGAATCTTTAGTGACTCACTATTGTGTCTGGAATAAAATGCAAAGTCCTTAGTTTGGCATTTAATGTCCTCCACAATCAGTTTTCTGGCTGCTTTTCTAGGTTGATTTCACAAGAAGTTATGTAGAAACTGGGAGGACATCCATTTTGACAGGAGTGAGCCAACAGACTTGTAGAGAAAGGAAATGACTTGCCCAGGGTCTCCAAACCAGTAAGTAGGTGAGGTAGTATGTGAGCCTAGGATTAGCTGTTCTAAAAAAAAAACAAATTTGAATATTAGGCCTGCAGTGAATTTGAAAATTCTAGAAGGATTCTTATTTCCTGAGTTCATCTCCATTGCATTTAGAGATCTCTGCGAAGTCAATAGGTATCTTCTGCATATAAGTAAAAGAGAATCATAGAATTTAGAGCTGGAGAGAATCTTAGGGATCATCTAAGGAAAAAGTTTTAATTAAAAATTTATTTATATTTATTAATATTATTTACTTATTTCTCAATTACATATAAAAATTGTAAAAACAAATATCTTTTCTTTTTTTTTTCTTTTTGGAGTGGAGAAGGCAGGGCAATTAGGGCTAAGTGACTTACCCAAGGTTACATGGCTAGTAAGTTTTAAGTGTTTGAGGCCAGATTTGAACTCAGGTCTTCCTGACTCCAGGGCCAGTGCTCTATTCACTGCATCACCTAGCCACCCTAAAAACAATTTTCAACATTTTAAAAGTTGAGTTCTAAATTTTCTCTCTCCCCTCACCCACCTCATTAAGAAGGCAAGAAAATAGGTCATACATGTGTAGTCATGCAAAACATATTTCCATATTAGTAATCTTGTAAAAGAAAGCATAAAACAAAATTAAAAAAAACCTTCAAGAAAAAAAAGAAAATAAAAAACCTACACTTTGATCTGTATTCAAACACCATCAGTTTTTTCTCTGGATATGGATAGCATTTTTCATTATAAATACTTCAAAGTTGTCTTGGATCATTGTATAGCTGAGAATAGCTAAGTTGTTCACAGTTGATCATTAACCTTTTTTTTTTTTTAATAACGTGTATCCCAGATGCCTTTGGCAGTATGGTAAAACCTATAGGCCTTTTCTCAGAACAATGTTTTAAATGTATAAAATACATAGAATTACAAAGGAAACCCATTATATTGACACATAGTTACTAAAATATGACAAAAGGTCACTGATTTCCAGATTCCTAGATCCTTGATTCAAGGATCTTGTTTTTATTGATAAAGAAATTGATGCCCAGAGGGGAAATGAGTGCTGAGGCAGGCTATGAATTCCTGTCCTTTCCTTACAAATCCAGAAATCTTTCAACTACACTGAACTGCTACTCAGGAAGCCAGATCACTAAGCTTTCCAGGTGGCCTATGTACGTGGGATTGTATTTCACTGTTTTTTGCTCCAACCAGGTCAGTACACTTCTTGCATGTAGTACTTTTAAATGTTCTCTTTAGAATTTTCCCTGAGAATGGATAAACAAATTGTGGTGCATAAACATAGCAGAATTTTATTCCATTTAAGAAAAACAATAAATATAAGGCAGAGGGAGGCATGAGAAGATTTATATTAACTGATGCAAAGTAAAGCAAGCAAAACTAGTAAAATGAGATCCACTATGACTAGAGCAATGCAAATGACCAGAGTAACTGAGGAGATTGAAACTGTCCATTATGTAATTATGATGATCCAAGTTTGCCAGAGGAAGAGCTGAGAGTCTGCACCTCCTTCCCTTCTGTTCAGAGGTAGAGGACTACAGCTATGGAACACCATGTACCATCAAACTTGATTGATGTGTTGGTTAATTTTGCAAAGTTCCTTTTATTCCTTTCTCTGCTTTTTTCCTTATTATAATGGATGACTCTCTGAGTTGGAGAGGGGTAAGATTAGGGATTTAGGAGGAAATGAAGTGATAGAATAAGATATCCCCTTTTTTCCTTTTCTAGAATATTCTTCCCCCTTGTGGTTATTTAGATTTTATCCTTCCTTCAAGACAATACTAATTCACATAACTTTTCTGAATCTTTACTTGGATGACTAATCAGCCTATAATGATTTTTTTTCTTCCTCTGAACTACTGGACAATTTGCTATTTTGGCTGCTGATTGGACATTTACTATATTATTAATTGTTTTGATGAATGCACATAACTTGTCTTTGCAACTAGATCATGAGCTCCTTCAGGCAAAGAATCATCTCTTATGCTGCTTTTTGTGCAACAAGAATTCTTAACCTGGGATCCATGAACTTTGTCCATCAGTCCATCTATCTATCTATCTATCTATCTATCTATCTATCTATCTATCTGTCATCATCTAACTTCAATATACTTGTTTTCTTTGGTAATCCTACACATTTCATATAATGCATTTTAAAAAGTTCCTTGAGGAAACTTTCGCAGATTTTTCCAGATTTCTGAAGCAGTCCATATAAAAAAGGTTAAGAACTTCTGATATATCTGATATATGTATCAGCAATTAAGAAGTTGTTTGTTGATCTGTTGAGAAGTATTAGTAAATTCTTTTTAAAAAATGGATTCTTTGGACTAGTGAGATAGGTCTGGTATATCAAAGCATAGAGACAGAATTCCATACTCAATTCATTTAACCACAGGGTTTATTTATCATTTGCAAGCCAATTATTCAGACAAAGGATGTCAAGGATTTGTTTGCCCAATTGTTTCACTGATTTGTGAGATCTTGATATTGGCTTGGCTATCTAGGACATTGCAGGTTGGTTCTGAATGGCCTATGAAAGTTAGGGTTCATGGAGATTTATCCTGAAGTAGACAAATTGTGATGCAACCCTTTACAGAGGCATCAACCTGTAGGTAGACAACATCAGGTGTCTTTGTATATGCTAACCATAAGGACTGTAAAAATTCCTCTTTAGTCAGTGTAATGCCAAGTAAAGGCAACTTCCAAGGTTCAGATTACCAGCATAGCAAACCCCGTTTATTCAGCACACACTCACAGAACACAGACAGTCAAAATACATTATAACTCATTCATTTAGCAAGTAAGTTCTCAATTCAATTGCAAAGTACCAAGGTCCAAGCATGCCACCCCTGGATCAGTAGTCAAAGTAACCCACTCCTGGGCAGTACATTCATTTAGTCTCTTCTCAAATGGAGAAGAGTTTCCTATTCTCCATTTGAGAAATATAAACATAAACAAATGTACATAAACAAAATACATTCATTTAGTCAATCACAGAACACCAAAAAGGCCAAAGGTTTCCCACCCCTGGACACTACTGAATTACAATACTATCCATTAACACCAAGAACTTTCTCAAAAGGGGCAGAAAAGCACAAAAGGCCATCCACTCTTAAGCTATAACAAGGTTAAGATATAATCTCAGCATTGAAAACCCAAGGAAAGGCCCTTCTTTCTTCTTGAATTGAGGCAAGCCCTCAGCAATCTCAGTTCCTGGGGAGACAAGGCTCAACAAAGCCATAGCCAGTGTCCTCATCAAGTCACTCTCTTCCTGTAGAACAGTCCCAGAACTGCTGAAAACATCAGCAAGGCCCTCTTCCAGGATTTCTGTAAACACACAACAGGAAAATTCTTTTTCAAGACTTCTGAACCAACAGCAAGGTTCCAGGACCTCTACAACAGCATCACTGTCTTTCACCAGCAGGTGAAT
>JAQQSW010009207.1:0-13287 GCA_028646575.1 Pseudocheirus occidentalis
GCAGCTTTAAAATCCTTAGCAATCTGGGCAGAGCTCTCCTCCCTGAAAGTAGAGTTCTACTGAACTTAAAAGCCAAGTAATTGACTGGCAACATGAGCATGCAAAGGAAGCAAAGGAAGCACAACAAGGCAACTTCAGATTCCTTTTTTGGGGACAAAAAGGATAAAAGCATGGAAAAGGAGGAAGATATCACAGTCAGATCTCCCACACCAAAAGCTTCCAAGAAAAATGTAGACTGGTTACGTGCCATAGTGCAGCTTAAGGATTTTGAAAACTAAGAGAAGTGGAGGAAAAATTGAGAAGAGAAATGAGAATGAAGCAAGAAAATAGTGAAAAGAGAGTCAACAACCTAACTGAAGACAATGAGACCTTAAAAATAGATTAAATCAAATGGCAAAAAGGTCCAAAAAGCCAATGAGGAGAAGAAAGCCTTAAAAATTTCAATCTGCCAGATGGAAAAAGAATCACAAAAGCTTTCTGAAGAGAATAATTCCTTCAGAATGAGAGTGGAGCATGTAGAAGCTAATGACTTTATGAGAAATCAGGATGCTATTAAACAGTTACAAACAAATGAAAAAATGGAAGGCCATGTGAAATATCTCCTTGAAAAATCATTGACTTGGAAAATAGATCCAAGAGAGACAATTTAAAAATTGTTGGACTACCTGAAAGCCATGATCAAAAAAAGAACTTAGAAGGCATCCTTCAAAAAATTCTCAAGAAAAATTGCCCTGATATTTTGAACCAGACAGAAAAATAGAACTTGAAAGAATTCACAGGTCATCTCTTGAAAAAGATCCCACAAAGAAATCTGGGAATGTTACAGCCGGGTTCTGGAGTTTCCAGATTAAGGGGGAAATATTACACCTGCCAAGAAGAAACAATTTGAATAATGTGGACAGACAATCAGGATAACCCAGGATCTAGCAGCTTCTATGTTAAGGTATTGAAGGTCCTGGAATATGATATTCTAGAGGTCAAGTGATCTAGGATTAAAACCAAGAATCATTTGCCCAGCAAAATTGAGTATACTATTTCAGGGGAAAATATGGTCATTCAAAGAGGTGGATGACTTTCAAGCATTCTTGACAAAAAAAGCAGAACTGATTAGAAAATGTGACATTGAAATTCAAAAAGCATGTGAAGGTAAACATAGAAAAGAATTTATAAGGAATTTATCAATGTAGAACTATTTACATGCCAACATGGAAAAATTATCACTGTAAGTTATGAAACTTGTCTCAATATGAGGATAGTTGAAGAGAATATAAATGTAAATATAAATATATATGTCTACATACACATATGTCTATGTAGGAGGACATATTGTGTATGAATATATATATGTGAGTTTGTATATATGTGTATATAGACAGAGGGTGCAGGATCTATTGAATAAGAGGGGATTATATTTTAAAAGTTGAAATTCAGAGGTGGAAAGGAATATTATGAGAAGATACAGGGAGAGACAGTGTGGGGTTCATTCCCTCACATAGAAGAGGCAAAGGATAACTGTTACAATGGAGGTGAAAAACAGGAAAGAGAAAGGGAATGGGTCAACTTTACTCTCATTCAATTTGGCTTTGGGAGGGAAATGCCATATGCTCTAAATTGGGTATCTTGGTCTACAGGAGAGTAGGGGGAAATGGGATGAGAGGGGGCAGGACAGAGTGGAGGGCAGGTTGGGGAGGAGGGTTGTTAGAAGCACACACTTTTGTGTGGTATATACCTATATACTCAACTTAAAAGCGACAGGGACAATGTAGAGAATAGAACAAGAGGAGGGTGGAATAGGAAGGAGGGAAATATAAAGGTAATTGGGTAGGGAGATCCATCTTGCCCTACCTAAAAGTCAGATGGGTGATGGGGGAGAATATAGGACAGAGCTGATTGGGGGGGCGGTATACAGTGGGATTCTGTTTTAAGGTGGTGGGTAGGTGAAAGAGGGGGAGAAAAATTTTAAATCAAAATCTCATGGAAATTAATGATGTAAACTAAAATAAACAAAAGTTTAAAAAATAATAATTGCATACTCTCTGATCCAGCAATACCTCTTCTAGGGCTGTATCAGAAGGAGATCATAGAAGTGGGTGGAAGACCCACATGTATAAAAAAATTGTAACAGCTCTTTTCTATTTCCAAAAAATTGGAAATTAAGGGGATGCCCATCAATTTGGGGATGGCAAAGCAAGTTTTGGTATATGAATGTAATTGAATACTAGTGTGCTACAAGAAATGAGGAACAGACAGACTTCATATTTCCCTGAGAGACTTATACAAACTGACGCTGAGTGAGAGGAGGAGAACTAGGAGAAATTTGTACACAATTACGGACACAATGCATGTGTCATGACAACCTTTGAAAGTTGCACAACAAAGTAATCAGACAACTCAGAACGACTCATGATGGAAAGAGATGTCTACATGTAGAAAATGAACGAGAAAGAATAGAGTTTGAATGCAGATTGAAGCAAACTATATGCTCTCTTCTTGTTTGGTTTTGTTTCCTCTTTCCCATTGTTCCTTCTATCCATTCCAATCTTTACAACCTGACTAATGCTTAATGTACAAGTATCTATCTATCTGTCTGTCTATCTATCTATCTATCTATCTATCTATCTATCTATCTATCTATCTATCTGTCTGTCTGTCTGTCTGTCTGCCTGTCTGTCTGTCTATCTATCAATCTGTCATCTATCTATACCTATATCTATATCTTGATATCTTTATCTCTGTCTATACATACATGTAATATATGTATGCATGTGAATATTCTCTCTCTGTCTCTCTGTCTCTGTCTCTCTGTCTCTCTCTGTCTCTGTCTGTCTGTCTGTCTCTCTCTCTATCTCACACACACACATACACACACATATCATCCCAACTATACCAATGCTGAGAAAGGTCTCATGAATTCCAAATAACTTCTTTCCACATTGGAATGTATATAATCCAACTTTCATAAGTCCCTTATGATTTCTCTTTCCTGTTTATCTTTTCATGCTTCTCTTGAATCTTGTACTTGAAAGTCAAATTTTCTATCCAGTTCTGTTCTTTTCATCAAGGATTTATTAAATCACTCTATTTCATTGAATTTCCATTTTTTCCCCTGAAGAATTATGCCATTTCACTGGGTAGGTAATTCCTGGTTTTAATTCTAGGTCCTTTTGACCTCCAGAATGTCATAACCCAAGCACTCCAATTCCTTGATGTAAAAGCTGCTAAATCTTGTGTAATCTTGTTTGTGTTTCCACAATACTTGAATTGTTTCTTTTGGTTGTCTTCAATATTTTCTCAGAAAGCACTCTTTTCTGCTTTCGAATTGTGAAAATTCCATCTCCATTCCAACCACAATCTTCATTCCACTATTCCAGAGCTCTTCTCAGCCCTGTACTACCACCCAAGACTCCCACCCAAATCCAGGCAAGGGCAAAACAAGAGAATTCTGCCTCAGCACAAGCAAAAATATCCCCGTAATCCCCCTCTGATCAGTCACTCAGTCACCCTACTTTCTGTGAGTTAAGAGCTACAGAAACAGCTTGCCTGCTGCTGTCACTGCCCCAAGTTTGGAGCTGAAATGTACTAGTCTCTCACTCAGGTCTGATAAACATTTCCTTATGATCTTCTAAGTGATATTTGGTGTTTATGAATTGATAAGTCTGGAAAATGCCACAGGTGCCTGAGATTCAGTCCCCTGGGGTATGTTCCAGACTTGCTGAGTGCTTTGGCTCATTTTGAGCTAGGCTGCACTCCACTCCTCTCTCAGATTGCTGTTAACAGAACTATCCTGACATATTCCCAGGTTGTCTTGGACTGAAAATTTGTTTTACTCCACCATTTTGTGGGTTATTTTTTTGAGAATTTGTTTAGAGTCATTTTAGAGGTATTTGGAGAGGTTTTGGGGAGAACTCAAGCAAGTCTTTGCTTTTACTCCACCCTCTAAGTAATAGAAGTATTAAGATTTATATTTTATACATTAAGAAACTGAGGCTCTGTGAAGTTAAATGATTCTCTCTCACTGCTAGTAAATGGCAGAGTCAGGAATAGAACACAGATCTTCTATCCCTAAGGCCAGTGATTTTCCTAATAGATCATATTGCATATAGTTTGGAATTTGACTTCTATTATGTGATGATAACCTTTTCCAACGTAGAATCAATTTTCGCTTTGTCAAATCAATGTCCTCAATTCTGTTGCACTCTTCTATAGTGACTAGTATTTGTTTGCTAGTTCCTCTCTTCCCTCTTTTATCTTTTTCGTTTTTAAAGATTTTTAATTATCATTGTCAATGTGCAACATTTTTTAGTTTTTAACATTCATTTCCAAAATATTTTGAGTTATGAATTTTCTCCCGTCTCTTCCCTACTCCCCATCCCCAGTGAGCCTACAAAATACCACCTCCCTTAATCTTCTCTGTCCTTTATCCTCCCCCATAACCTCTCTGACATTCTAGTAGGGAAAGATGGATTTCTATACCCCAGTGCCTATATATCTTATTTACCAATTACATGCAGATTCTTTTTTACATTTGTTTTTAAGACCTTGACTTCCAGATTCTTTCCCTTCCTCCCTCTTCACCTACGCAAACTGGGAAGACAAGCAATTCAATATAGGTTGTACATGTGTAGTTATACAAAAGATTTCAATGGTAGTTATACTGCGAAAGCCTAACCACATCTCCTTCCATCCTATTGCACCCCTTATCCATTCCATTCTCTACCTTGACTCTGTCACTTCCCAAATGCATGTGCTTCTAACTACCCTCTTCCTCAACCTGACCTCCTTTCAATTATCTTCCCTTTTACCCCCTCCCCCCCACTTTCCTGTAGGGCAAGATACCCAAATGAGTGTTTATGTTATTCCCTCATTAAGCAAAGTTCAATGAGAGTAAAGTTGACCCATTCCCTTTCACCTTCCTGATCTTCCCCTCCATTGTAACAGGTTACTCTTGCCTCTTAAATATGAGATAATTTACCCTATTCTACCTCTACATTTCCCCTTCTCTGATTATATTCCTCTCTCACGTCTTAATTTTATTTTTAGCTATTATTACTTCCTATTCAACTGACCCTGTTCGCTTTGTCTATGTATACATGTACACACCCATACACACATGCACATATGCATTTATACACACAAACACCCTTGTATACATACATTCCTGTCAACTATCCTCATATTTAGAAAATTCTCATGACTTATAATTATCATTGTTCCATGTAAGAATGTACATAGTTCAACTTTAATAAATTCCTTATGATTTCTTTTACCTCTTTGCCTTCGGAAATTACTCTTGATTCTTGCATTTGAAAGTCAGATCTTCTGTTCAGCTCTTGTTTTTTCATCAAGAATACTTGACAGTCCTCTATTTCATCCTATAACCATATTTTAACCTGAAGGATTATAGTTGGTTTTGCTGGGTATGTGATTCTTGGTTTTAATCCTAGCTCCTTTGACCAAAAGAATATCATATTCAAAGCACTTTGATCCCTCAGTGTAGAAGCTGTTAGATCTTCTGTTATCCTGATTGTGTTTCCACAATACTCAAATTGTTTCCTTTTGGCAGCTTGTAGTATTTCCTCCTTGACCTGGAATTTTGCTATAATATTCCTAGGAGTTTATTTTTGGGGTGTTTTTTTCAAGAGACAATTGATGAATTCTTTTCATTTCTATTTTGACCTCTGGTTCAAGAATATCACAGAAATTTTCCTGGAGAATTTCTTGAAGGATGATTTCTAGGCTCCTTTTTTATCATGACTTTCAGGTAGTACAATAATTTTTAAAATATCTCTCCTGGATCTATTTATAGGTTACTGGTTTTTTCAATGAGATATTTCACATTGCCTTCTGTTTTTTTCATGTGTTTGGATCTGTTTTATATTATCTTGATTTCTCATAAAGTCATTAGCTTCCATTTGCTCTCATCTAATTTTGAAAGAATTATTCTCTTCAGTGAGTTTTTGAAATTCTTTCTCCATCTGGGCAATTTTTAAGGCATTCTTTTCATTGGCTTTTTGATCTCTTTTGTCATTTGAGTTCTATTTTAAGGTGTTATTTTCTTCAGTATTTTTGTGTCTCCTTTAGCAGGCTGTTGAGTTGCTTTTCATGATTTTCTTGCATCATTCTCATTTCTCTTTCCAATTATTCATCCACTTCTCTTACCTGATTTTCTAAATCCTTCATGAGCTCCTACATGTTCTGTAACAAGTTCATATATTCCTTGGAAGCTTTTAACGTAGGAGTTTTGACTTCATTGACTTCTTCTCATTCCATGCTTTGATCCTTTTTGTCTCCAGAAAAGGATTCTGTGCTCTGATTGCACTTCCTCTGCTTGCTTATCTTTCCAGCCATATACTTGGCTTTTTATCTCTTTGCCATGGTACAACTCTGCTTCCAGAGCTATGTCCCAAATCACTGGGGTTTTCACAAATGTTGGCAGAGGTCTGAGGAGGGTGCCCTCTCTAGAGACACCCCAGGGTCTGGTATGTTGACACTCACCCTGGGACTACCACCCAAGACTGTGATCCAGATCTAAGCAGGTAAAAGCAAGAGAAATTACCCTCCGAATGGTTGCTTGGTCCCCCTATGATCTGCTGGCCAGGAACTGTGTAGGCAGCTGCATGACAGCAGCTGCAGCCATCATGCTTTTGCCACCTCTCGCCCTGAGTGAAGGGGCCCAATTTCCTTCTTCCATCACCTGCTTCCAACAGATTTCACACTGACCTTTTACTTTCTCTTTGGTATTTATTGGTTCATACATCTGGAAAATACCACAGCTGCTGTTGATTCACTCTCCTGAAGTCTGCTGTGGCAGTCCTGTGCCTCTGGTGGGGGTTACCCCAGATCTGGCTGCAGGTGGTCCATGCGGGACTCTGCTTGGCTCCCAGCATGGTGCAATATACCCTTCCTGTATGCCTGCCAGGCTGGCTTCAGAGGAAGACTTTTTCCCTCTGTCACTTTGTTTCCATACCCCGTCATTGAGAAGACAAACAATTAGATATAGGTTATATATGTCTAGTCATGTGAAGCATTTGATAATAGTTGTAGTGTGAAAGAAAAAAATAGTAAAAAAATACTCAATAAAAACAAATAAAGTTTAAAATCTATACTTTATTCTGTAGTCAGACACCATCAGTTCTTTCTCTGGAATTGGATAGCATTATTCATCTTAAGTCCTTCACACTTGGATTGCTAAGTCATTCAGAACTGATCACCTTAAAATATTGCTGTTACTTTGTCAGTACATTTCACTTTGCCCCAGCTCATGTACATCTTTACAGGTATTTCTGAGAGCATCTTGCTCATCATTTCTAATAGAACAATAGTATGACATCATAATCACATACTGTGATTATTTTAGCCATTCCTTAATTGATGGGCATCATCCAAATTTCCAGTTCTTTGCTACTATAAATATTTTTGTACATATAGGTCTTTTTCGTTTTTTTTTTTAAATCTGTGTTGGGATATAGACCTTGTAGTGGTATTGTTAGGTTAAAGGTTATACATGGTTTTATAGGCCTTGGGACATTCTCCTCTACAGAAAAGTTGAATCAGTTCACAACTCAAGAACCAGTGTATTAATGTCCCATTTTCCCCTCATCCCCTTCACCCTTTTTATTTTTTCTTTTCTACTAGCCAATCTAAACAGTATGATGAAGTACCTCAGAATAGTTCTAATTTTCCTTTCTCCTACCAGTAGTGAATAAGAGCATTTTTCATATGCCTTTAGATAGCTTTGATTATTTTGTATGAAAACTGTTCATACTTACTGATCATTTACCAATTGGGGTTTGGCTCTTATTTTTATAAATTGGACTCAGTTCTCCATATGTTTGAGAAATGAGGTCTTTATCAGATAAACTTGTTTCAAGTTTTTTTACACTTACTGTTGTTTACTGTATTTCCCTCCACCTTATTTCTTCCATTTTTTAATTCTCTTCTGTCATTTACCCTGTCACTCCTTAAATTCTTTTTTTGCTTCTGTCTACCTCCTCTTCCATTTCCTCTTCTAATCTACCCTCCATTTTATCAACCCTCTTCTCTTATCCACTTCTTCTCCTACTTACCAGTAAGATAAGATACATTTCTATACTGAATTGAAGATGTATGTTATTCCATCTCTGAGCCTAATTTAATGACAGTAAGGTTCACTCACCCCCCTACCGCATTTTCCCCCTCTTCCCATAAACTGTAAAAGCTTTTTCTTGCCCCTTTCATGTGAGATAATTTATCCCCGTTCTACCTCTGCCTTTCACTTTTCCCAGTATATTCCTCACTCACTCCTTAATTTTGTTTTTCACTTATCATCCCTTCTATACCTGTGCCCTCTGTCTATAATTAATTACTCCTTGTATCTGCCATAAAAAGAGAAAGTTCTTATGAGTTACAAGTATTGCCTTCCCATGTATGAATGTGAACAGTTTAACCTTATTTAGTTCTTTATAATTTCTCATTCCTCTATATCTTTTTATACTTCTTGTATTTGAAAGCCAAATTTTCACTTCTGCTCTAGTCTTTTCTTGAGAAATGCTTGAAAGTCCTCTATTTTATCAAATGACTATTTTCCCCTTAAGGATTATACTCAGAGCTACTGGGTAGGTGATTCTTGGTTGTAATCCTTGCTCCTTTGCCTTCCAGAATATCATATTCTAAGCCCTAAGACCCTTTTATGTGGAAGCTGTTAAATCATTTATTAACCTGACTTGAGCTCCATGATATTTGAATTGTTTGTTTCTGGCTGTTGGCAATGTTTTCTTCTTGAACTGGGAGATCTTGAATTTGGGTATAATATTCCTGAGAGATGATTTGAGGATTATTTATTTCTTTATTTTACCCTAAGGTTCTAGGATATCAGGGTAGTTTTCGTGGTTAATTTCTTGAAAAAAAATATCTCTAGGATCTTCTTTTGATGATGACTTTCAGGCAATCTAATGACGTTAAAATATCTCTCTTGGATCTATCTTTCAAGTCAGTTGCTTTTCCAATGAGCTTTTTTGCTTTCCAGTGGTCCTTTTTTTCTTTCTTTTGGTTTTTTAGTGTTTCTTGATTTCTCATAAAGTCATCAGCTTCCATTTGCTCCATTCTATCTTTTAAAGAATCATTTTCTTCAGTGAGGTTTTGTACTTTCTTTTCTATTTGGCCAGTTCTTTTTTTCCGATTTTTATTTTTCTTTCAGCGCATTTCTCGCCTCTTTTTCCACTAGGCCAACTCTGCTTTTTTTAGGCATTCTTCTCCTCATTGCCTTTTCATATCTCTTGCCATTTGGCCTAGTCTATTTTTAAGGTATTATTTCTTCACTATTTTTGGTCTTCTTTATCAAACTATTGACTCTTTTTTGAGTTTTTCTTGTGTCATTCTCATTTCTCTTTCAAATTTTTTTCCTCTACCTTTCTAACTTGAATTTCAAAACCCTTTGTGAGTTCTTTCATGACCTGAGACAAAGTCATGTTTTTATCTTTGGGGCTGTGCATACAGAAGCTTTGACTTTTCTTTGTTCTTCTGAGTGTCTATTTTTCTCCTCCTTGTTAACATAGTAGCTTTCTATGATATTTTTCTGTGGTTTTCTTATTTTTTCCAGCCTATTATTTGACTTTCAACTCTTTTAAAGTGGGACTCTTTCTTTTTTCTTTTTTTTTTTTGAAAATGAAAGTGCAATTTTATTTTCGATCTGAGTTTTTTATTTATCCTAGTCCCCTCACCTCCGAGGTACAAAAACTAAAGATATCACAGAAAGCTGTGCACAGGAAGTAAAAGATACCAATTGTCCCACTACAATAGGGTGAATGAGAATGCAGTACCCCAATACAAGGCCCATGTCAAAAATATGTTTTAAAGCACGTACTCCCTAAATCCTGGGCCCCACCCTCCTGGACTAGCCTTCCTCCTGGCTAGGCCCACACATTTGGTGATTACACACAAGTATTCATGCGTGAAAGCACAAGAAGATACACCCCAACGTCCTGATTCCATATCCTCCCTGGGATACCTACAGACTCCCCAGCCCCAGGTTACAGATTGCCATGAGCTAGTTTATTGTCTGTGACTGTTCAAACTCTCTTCTCTTTTTCTTCTCCTCTTTCCATCTGGTAGCCCAAGAAGGCTATGAAACCAGAGCCCACTCTTCCCCCACCCACTGGGCACAGCATACATAGGGCAGCCCCCAGACAACTTCAGTGATCAGCACAAGAGGCAGGATTTCCTGGACAAAATCTGCAAGTAGCATCTGATTCCCAAGTTCCGTTTCAGTATAGGACAGCCACAAATGGGTTCAGGAGGAGCATCATATTGAAGGGGCAGGCTTACAGATCATGGGCTACCCCTGAAGCCCGATCTGACCCTTTAAGGAAGATGTAGAATGTGCCATCTCTCTATGCTAAGGAAGTGCCAGTGAAGCTGGAAGAGTACAGATATACTTGTATGTCTGAGCAGTTGTGAGAGGTAGCAGCTTGCTGCTCTGTCTCAGGGTTTGACTTCATGCAATCAGATAGCTAAAGGGCAAACATTAATAATGCTAATAGAGATCCCTCACTTTTACACCTTGCTTTGTTTGAATGGCTTTTTGCTGCAGTCAGCACAGCCTGGGCCTATCTATCAGCTGAGAGAAATAAACAGAAAGTGAGAGAAAGCTTCTAGCTGAACAAGAAAAGGGGGAGAGAGACAGAGATGTATTCCATAGTCTGTTTATTGAAGAACCATTTCATACAGAGTCAAAGATACAAAAAAAAATCATAGAGCTTATATTCCTTATTTCAGGGGTGATTACTTGACTTGGGTCTTGCTGTTCCCCTACCTTAGCCCAGGGTTACTCAGTCATTAAGATCTTTATCCTGGAATCACCTCCTGGAGGCACAACAAACCCAGAGACCCAATCATGACTTGCAAATTAACTTTCAGTACTTTCTTTAGATATTCAGGAAACCAATGCGAGCATCCACCCAACAAGATTATACTTCCCTTGCATATCTGCCTAATGACCTTGTAGAACTGGGGAGCTAGTGTGCCATACCCCAGAAAGTCTTGTCTCCCAACAGCTTTTCTCATTTGATCTTCACCACAGCCCTATGAAGGAAGTGATCTAAATAGTAGTGTATACCATTTACAGAGAGTGGGTACAGGGGGAAGACGTTGCTTGCCCAAGGTTGCACAGCTTGGAAATGAGCAAAGCCCGCATTCCAAGCCAGGCCTGAGGTTCTTTCCCTCTACCTACAGCTGCCTCCCTAATAAAAGAGGCTCTCTTCCAGATGGCATATTTTGATAGAACTGCTCATATGTTCTTGGTTTTTTTAATAGTGTTTTATTTTGTCCCCGATTTCATATCAAGAAAATTTTTAGCATTCATTATCATAAGAATTTGAGTACCAGATTTTCCTCCCTCGCCTGCCTTCCCCTCTTCTGAAAATGGTAGGCAATGGTAGGCTATAGTGAAAAATACTTCCGTATTGGTCATGGTTGTGAAAGAAGAAAGAGATCAAAAGGGGAAAAACACAAAAAAGAATAAAGGAAGCAAAAAAGATACTCTTCAGTCTGCATTCAGAGCCCTTCTGTTCTTTATGTGGATATGGATAGCATTTTCCTTTGCGACTCCTTTGTACTTATGTTGGATCATCCTGTTGCAGGAAAGAGCTGAATCATTCGTGGTTGATAATTACAAAATGTTGCTGATTCTGCATACAATGTTTCCTGATTCCTTCCTCATTTTACTTTCCATCAGTTTATACAAGTCTTTGCAGGTTTTTCAGAAATCTACGTGTTCATATTTTATTGCACAATGATACTCCATTAAATCATATACCACAGCTTGTATAGCCATTCCGCAACTGATGGGAATCCCCTCAATTTCCAATATTTTGATTCCATAAATAAAGCTGCTATAAATATTTTTGCATATGTAGGTCTTTTTTTCCTTTTTTATGATCTCTTTGGGATATAGACCTAGTAGTGGTATTGCTGGGTCAAAGGGTATGCACAGTTTGATAGCCCTTCAAGGCTTAGTTACAAATCACTCTCCAGAATGGTAGGATCAACTCACAACTCCACCAACAGGTATTAATGTCCCAGTTTTCCCACATCCATTCCTACATTTACTGTTTTCACTTTTTGTCACATTAGCCAATCTAAAAGGTGTGAAATGGTTTGCAGAGTTGTTTAAACTTCATTTATCCAATCAAAAGTAATTTAGAGTGCTACTTCATTTGACTACTGTCAGCTTTGATTTTTCATCCAGAAACTGCTTGTTCATGTCCTTTTGTCCATATGCTCTTTTTTTATTATATAATATTTTTATTTGTTTCCTTGTTTACATCCTTCATTTCCATGAGATTTTTGAATTACAAATTTTCTTTCCGTCTTTCCCCTACCCCAACCCCAAAAACAGCAATCCCACTCTGTAGTCCCTCTGCCATCTGCTTTCTGACCCTCTCTGAGGGTCTCCCTACCCCAGCCCCTATATATCTTAACTCCTAGTTACAGGTATTGCAGAGCTTTAAATTCTAGATTCTTTCAGTACCTCCCTTGTCACCAACCCCCACTGGAAGGACAAGCAATTCAATACAGGCAGTGCATGTGTAATTACACAAGACATCTTCCTAGTGGACATATTGTGACTGGGATCACATGTTCTCTTTCCTATACCTACCCACATTGTTCTGTTCTCTACCCAGTCCTTGTCCCTTTACTGAAGTGTGTGCTTCAGGTGTCCTTCCCCCAGACCCTGCCCTCCCCTCCATCATCCCACCTTACATCCTAGTCCCCCCCACTCTCCTGTGTGACATGATACCCAGTTTAGAGTTTATGCCATTCTTTCCCTCAGCCAAATTCAATGAGAATAATTGAGAGTAAATTTGTAACAGTTATCCCTTGCCTCTTCAATATGGGATGATTAACCACATTTTGTCTCTCCCTGACTCCTCTCATTCTAGTCCTCTCCCACCTCAGAATTTTGCGTTTTAAAGTATCATCCCTTCATATTCAATTCATTCTGTACCCCCTATATACACATCTACACACATGCTCAGATATGTATTTATACGCATATATAGCCTCCTATATACAAATATGTGTTAGTATACATATATATACATTTGTATTCCCTTCACCTATGCTCATACTAATAAAAGTTTCATAAATTACTATTATCATTTTTTCCATATTCACATGTAAATAGTTCAATTTTGGTAAGTTCCTTATGATTTCTTTCCCATGTTTACCTTCTCATGCTTCTTGTGTTTGATTGTCAAATTTGCTGTTCAGCTCTGGTTTTTTCAGCAAGAATGCTTGAAAGTCTTCCAC
>JAQQSW010009208.1:0-13287 GCA_028646575.1 Pseudocheirus occidentalis
AGGGGATGGGGGGATGGAGGGGAGGGCAGGTTGGGAGGGAGGGTTGTTAGAAGCACACGCTTTTGTAAAAGGACAAGGACAAAATAGAGAACAGAACAAGTGGAGGATGGAATAGGAAGGAGGGAAATATTCAGGTACTGGGGTAGGGAGATCCTAACAGAAAGTCAGAGGGTGATGGGGAGGATATAGGAGAAAGGTCATGGGGGGGGGGTATACAGTGTGATTGCTGTTTTGGGGTGGTGGATAGGGGAAAGATGGGGTGAAAATTTGTAAATCAAAATCTCATGGAAATGAATGATATAAACTAAAAATAAACAAAAGTTTAAAAAAAGAAAAGAGAAAAAAATGTTAAAAAAAATAAAACTGAACTTCCAAAAAAAAAAAAAATTGCATGTACAGAACTCTCCATTCTCCCTCTCAAGGCCCCCCACCTACCCACCCAAATTAATACAACCTTAGGCATACACCAACAGAAGCAGATTTCAGATAAGAGAAGTGTGAGGCCTTTTGTCCTCTACCCTGGACCCGGTTAGATACCTAGAATATACTATGTTCAGTTTTATGCATCACATTTTACAAGGGACATTAACAAACTAGAACATGCCTAGACAACCACATGGGCAAGATCACTTGAAATTTATCATATGATGAATGGTTGAAGGAACTGGGTATGTTTATACTAGAATAATAGAACCTCAGAGTTGGAAGGAATGTCAGAGGTAATCTAGTTCAAACCTTATCTTAAGCATGAATCCTCTTTAAAGTGTGCAAACTAGTGGTTATCTGAAATCAAGTAGTATGCTGTGGATTAGTCAAAAGACTTGGATTCATACCCAAGTTTCTTCTATTTACTACTTTAATGACATTAGTAAATTTGCTTAACTATTGAATCTTCCTAAGTAAAATGAGATGGTTGGATTGTCTTATCTCTACTGCCCCTTCAGTTCTATATCTCACAAAAACTCATAGCAACCTTCAGTCATGGGAAATTCATGACCACCTGTAGCAATCCCAGTACATTTTTGAGGAAAAATGCCTGTAGCACAATAGAGGTCTGCACACAATGTTTGTCAATCTAATGAAGGCCTTTGATATTTCAGTCGTGAGGGCTTGTGGAAAATCTTGGCAAAATCTGGTTGTCCAGAAAAGTCAGCATTGCATATCAGTTTCATAACAATACACTTGCCCGGCTTCTGGATAATGGACAATGTTCTTGAGCTTTCTCAGTCACAGCAGAATAAAGCAAGGTTATATGTTTGCTCCCATGCTTTTCTGCATGATCATTTCAGCAATGTTGTTGGATGCCATCAAAGAAGATGAAAACTTCATCAAAGTCAGCTACCACACTGACAGTGAATTATTCAACCTGAAAAAACTACAAGCCAAGACTAAAGCAGAGGGACAGTTAGCACATGACCTTTTTGTTTGTGAATGACTGCACTTGGTGCAGCTTTTATGCAACAAAGTACATATGGATCAATTCTCTGATGCTTGTGCTAATTTTGGTCTAACAACTGTTCTAACAAGAAAACAGATTTTTCTGCCAGCAAGCACCATATCCTCCACATGTATTACATCAAATGGAGACCATCAAATGTAACTATAGCTTGCAGTAAATAGAGAAATTTTGAATGCAATGGATAAGTTTCTTACCTCAGCAGTACACTTTCCTGGGATGTACACATAGACGATTAGATCGATATATGCACTGCGAAAGCTACTCAGTGTTTGGGAGGCCCCAAAGGAAAGTGTGGGAGAAAAGAGGTATGAGAATGCCTACCAAACTAAAAGTTTACAGAGCCACTGTGCTGACTTCACTGTTGTATGTCTACGAAATTTGGACAGTATAGCAGTACAATGCTAGGAAACTGAATCACTTCCATTTGAATTGCCTTGGGAAGATTCTCAAGATCACCTGGCAAGATAAAGTACTGGACACTGAGGTCCTTTCCTGAGCTGAACTGCCAAGCATTCAAATTCTACTGTAGAGAGTGCAACTATGATGGGTTGGCCATGTTTTTCAAATGCTAAAAGTACATTTGCCTAAAAGATGATTTTTCACACTGAATTCACACAAGATAAACACTCACGTGGAGGTCAGAAGAAGTGATACAAGGAAACCTCTCTAAAGAACTTTGGAATTGATTGTGACACATGGGAGACGTTGGCACAGGACTTTCCAGCACAGTATGCCTGCATCAAAAAAGGCTCTATACTCTACAAGCAAAGCACAATTACAGTGGCTCAAAAGAAATGTGAGATGTGCAAATTCAAAGACATAGCCACTCCAAATGTTCCTATGGACTATTTGTGCCTAATCTGTGGTAGAACTTTCTGTTTAGAGCCTGGTCTGATCAGCCAGAGATGGACACACTGTACCTCGACCCTAACACAGTGATGTCATTTTAGTCCTTTTCAAGAACAAGGACAACAACCAATCTTATCTTGAGCTGAAATGTACTTTTTCTTAATTTCCATTCAATGGTCCTAGTTCTGCCAAGTAGAACAAGTCTAGACCCTCTTCTTTAATGTCTAAGGATCATGAAATCTGGAGTCAGAAGAAACTTTTAAGAGAATATTTAGACCAGGGGTGCTTATGTTTTGTGTCTATGGATACCTTCTCAAAATACTTTTAATTGCATAAAATACATAGGATTACAGAAGAAAAGAACTATAGTGAAATAGCTATCCAGAAATTTTTTTTTAGTTCATAGGCCCCAGGTTAAGAACTTCTGATCCTGACCAAGAAAAGATTGTCTCCCAAATATCTGAAGTGCTACTTTCTGATAGGATAAATTTTATTCTAACTAGGCTCAATAGGTAAGAAGTTTCAAAGAGACTAATTTTAGCTGAGTAAGAGGAAGATCTTCCTGAAGTTGTCCAAAAAAATTGAAGGAGCCAGGTAGGGAGTTTCATGTCTTAGGATCCTTCTAACTCTTAAGCTTCCATAATGAATATTAGAATTTTAGAGACGGAAAGGATTTTAAAGGCTGTTAATGCAGTCCCAACAATTAAGGACAGAAGCCTTACCGAGAGACTTTTAGTGGGAGAAATGCTGTACCTACTGAGGTAGACCATTCTACTTTGGGACAGTGCCAATTGTAAGGTAAGTTTTCACTACATTAAGTATTTGCCTCTGCTTTCTGGGGGCCAAGCAGAATAAATCCAATTCCTCTTTCACATGGCAGCCCTTGAAATACCTAATTTCCTTGCTTTCATTTGTTTCTTATGCCACATACGTAAAACTGTTAAATAAAATCAGTGACATGAGCATTAGTATACTTAGCACATGTAGCTAAAATGACAAAGAGGGACGTGGACACAAAGATGTTATATCATCAACTGCTTAATGGCTCATGGCTAATAGGGTAATCTAGCTTTCATTTTTGGTTTGTTATGAAGGTCCATAATCCCCATGAAAACTATAACCCTGTTCCAATATTGCTGTGCTACACAGGGGCTCTAGGAGTTTTTACTTTGCCAACTACAAGTATCAAAAGTTACTACAATGAAACTCTGTTTTCACATTTGTATTTCAAAGCACTGGCAGATCATGCCAGGAAGGGGGGAAATGAAATTGTAAATTCCATATTCTCTAACAGTCCTTACGCACCCTAATTTGAATCATGTGCTAAAGGTTCCTGTCATTGCTTTCTAGTTGTTTCCCAAGAACAACTGACAGGACAAAAATCCTGAAGTCTTATACTTCTAGCAAGCAGTAGGTTCATCTTAAAAGAGACATGGGAAAAAATGCAAAAAACTGAAGCACAATAGGGTTCAGATAAGTAATCAAGTCTTAACAATAATTTATAAGATCACAGATTCAGAGATGGAAGGGATCTTTTGGGTCATCTAGATCAATTTCCTCATTAAGAGTTGAAGAATATTTTAAAAGCATTTTCTTCACAATAAATCTCTGAGCTATCTTTTTTTTTCTTGTCCAGCCCTATGATTTCACTGGTATGGGAACTCTCAGTTTGGAAACTATCTCCACCAAGGAAGATCAGCATCTATCTATAACTTACAGATTCAAAGAACTACCAGAGGCAGGACCTAAACCCAGTTCTTCCTAACTCCAAGACTGGTCCTCTATCCATTATACCATGTTGCAAGTATTATCGTCTCCATTTTACAGATAAAGAAACTAATGTTCAAAGCAGCAAATGGCATATCCAAGAAGTGTTAAGAGACTGGATTTAAACCTAGGCCTTCTGTTTCCAAGTTCACAGTTCTTTCCATTACACTTCTGAAGATTTGTTAAACAAAAGACAAATATTTTTATCTTGGCTAAACTACAAGTCACATAAGAATAAACCAGCTGTATACATTGCTAAAGGATAAGAAAATATCCCAAAATAACAGACATACCAAAGTGGAAGAAAAATTTAAGCTAGATAGTTACACAGTTTTCCCATCAATTCACAATGCAAAAAAGAAAAACTGTACTCAGGAAATCAACAAAAGTTCATTATTACACATTTTGGCTTTTTTCCCCAAGGTTGTCACATAGCAAAAAATGCTGCTACATGAATGACCTTGTGAAATGGAGGAGAAAGAATATCCCCAGCTGCAAAATAACTTGCCCTTGGTTGTGGTCTTGAAACAACATAGCTGTAGATCCTGTGGTCAGCTGTATTAACCTGTAGGGGTCGGGATGGAGGTGGGTTGAAGACACTTGGTACACCTTCTTGCTCATTCAGTCTGTCCTGCACAGCTGCCTGAGGAGGAAAACACACAAAACAAGGGGGAGAAGTCTTAATAAATTAGTTAACCTAGAAGAGTGAAGCCATTATGGTTTCAGGTTTCAAAATAGAACGCAAATCACAATAGCTAAAAATAAAGATCCGTAAGCCTTTCTTTTATGAAAATGTGACTTGTTTCACATTCAAAGGCAAAGTATATAGCACATAGGTTAAGTACATCTATTAAAATGCATGTTTTTTGCCCTTGTTTTTTGTCTTTTTCAAAGCAAAATAAACTGGGGTACATATTTATAAATGATTTACCCTTCGATACTTCAGTGGATCTCTAATAAAGTGTATTTCCCCTAAAGATACATAATATAAACTATCTACAACTTGTCTCCCGTTTATTAAACCTTCCTCATATAATATGATGTCAAGGGCCCCTCTGCTATGGCTGCTGATCTCCTCTACACATGCTATAGTTTATTTGGCAATGTTCTTCATAAAATGTAGTACCTAAAACTGAACCCAACATTCTGAATTTGTTTTAATCAGAGGAGAATTATTGCATCCCTTTTCTGGGATACTAACTTCTCTTAATGCAGTTTGAAAATTTAAAAAAATTTTATACCACTGTTTTTTTTGGTAACCATGTTACACTACTGATTCTTACTGATCTTTCAAAAAAGTAAAATGTCTAAATTTCTTACATGTAAAGTGGTATCAAACCAATTATCTCCAAGTAGCGAACTTTACATTTATTATTTTAAGGCCATTGTTCCAGGCTGTCGATATATTGTTAAATCTTGATTCTGTCATATACTTCCTAGCTCAGTTTCATTACAAAATTGGATAAGCAGCAACTACTTTTTGAGTTTTCATCTGAGACAATGACAAAAAACCTGAAAGACAAGGTTGAGCACACTTTTCCCCTTTGGAGCTATCCAAATAATATATGTCTGACATTATGGAACACTAACATCATCAATCTCTCCAAACAGCACCTATCTTTCTAATAACACTCTCAATATTTTTCTAGTACAATTAGACATTGCTCTAGCTTCAAATCAACTTAAGTGAAAGAGTATGCAACCTGATAAAATGTTACCCACCTCCAGAGAAAAAACTGATGGAGTCTGAATGCAGACAGCGCTTTTTTTAATCATTCCTCACTGGGGGTGGTGGGTGGGGCATTTCTTTTTTGGTCTGTGTTTTCTTTCATAACATGACCAATATGGAAATATGTTTTACATGATCACACAGGTATAACCTATATCAAATCATCTGTCTTCTCAATGAAGAGGGAGGCAGAAAATCGGAAACTCAAATTTTATTTATTTGCCTTTTTTTTTGGAGGGGAGAAGGTAGGGCAATTGGGGTTAAGTGACTTAAAATTTTTTTTACCTGTAATTAGAAAAAAAAGATCACACAACCCACCCAATGCATCTATCTCTCCATCCTCTTCCAAAGGAAATCACAAGAGATTTTGTCAAATGCACTGCTAAAATCCAGATGTGCTTGGTATCCCCTAACCAGGTAATAACCCTCTGGGAAAAGAGGCTGATTTGACATAACTTGTTGTTGATAAAAATTCACATTGATTCAGTGATCACTGTTAAATTTTGACATCTTCACAAGCCATCTAATTAATGCCTTCTAGAACTTGTTGGGAACTGATTTGATATTTGATCTATTTGATAATTTCTGGAATTAGGAAACTGAGACATTTACCCACCTCTGGTCTTTTAGCACCTTCCTCATTTTCCAGTGTTCAAAATATTACCAACAGAAATTTAGTCATCAGGGTGGCTAGGTGGCTCAGTGAATATAGCACTGGCCCTGGATTCAGGAGGACCTGAGTTCAAATCCGACCTCTGACACTTAACACAAAAAAAAGCTAGCCATGTGACCGTGGGCAAGTCACTTAACCCCAACTGCCCTACCTTTCCCCCTCAAAAAAAAAAAAAAAAAAAAAAAAAAGCAAAAATAAATAAATATAGTGATCACATTGACAAATTCTTTCAATACAATAGGATGTAATTTGTCTGAACCAGGAGACCTGAACTGATTAAAGCAGTTAGGTGCTCTCTTCCTATCACCTTACCTAAACCTGGGCTTCAATTCCCCCTTAACCATGTTTGTTTCACCCTTTTCAGTCTGAAGATCATTCTCTTTGACGGAGAAAACAGAAGCAAAATAAGAGTTGAGTAGCTCTGCTTTCACTTTCTCTGTTAATATTACACAGTCTGTCCCTAACAGTAGGACTTCAACTTCTATGCAGTTTTTCCCCAACCTAGTCCTACTGGCCTCATAATTTTTTATGTTAAAACAAAAAATTTCTCTTAATGAGCCTTCCACTTTAGAGTCTTTGGTCATGAGTTCATGCTTATTTCTTTAAACTTTCTGAAGTCTCCTTTCCTAAAGTCTAAGATACATGTTTTTTAAGAGTTTCACAGTGGTATATTCTCTTCTCAACTACATTCACCAGGCCAAGCCATTCAGTTATATTTCCCTTTCTTGGATCTAAAGTAAAAATTCTAAGAATGTAGTCACTTTATCCTAAGGTTCTCCATTACTTCCACATCATCAAGTACGTCCCTCCTTGGCTAGAACTGAGTACAGAACTGAAGTTCCCTTTGTCAATTTCTCTGCCTTCTGAGACATGAAATTGTGTGCATGGAAAGTGAGAACATATTAGATGTTCTACTTTTAATAGAATGGAACTTCAATAGACATTAATTGAACTCCCTCCACTCCCCTCCATTCCCCTATCACCCATATCAACTAAACAGTCAATACTATCGCTGTCTCTTGAATCGAATACTCCCCCAAATTATACACCAGTGTATGTGGTTGTATGTGTATGCAAATATATATGTATACCTACATACACATGCATACACACACATTTTAATTCTGCTGCCACTTCTATGAAAACTTTCTTTTTGAATACTGTCATAGTCCAGTCATGAGGGTTCTAGACCAACAAGTCTGGAAGAGATTTATGAAGTTATATTTATCTCCTTGAGCTAAAATGTCAAGTTTATTATCTAAATTCTATTGTATACAGATGCTTGAGATCATATTTTTTCTTTCCCTCTTCTCAGATATTTTCTATTATAAATTGTTACCTCTCCTTCACTATTACTCTTCCTTTTAGGTCAAATTACTTGTCCTCCATATAATTTATACAATCTTTAAAGCTTTATCTGGGCATGATTTTATTTTTCCCCTCTCTATATTCAGTTTTCTCTATTTCAGCTGAATTACATCAGTAAATTTCTAGACAAACACAATTTTCTCAGTACTCATGAGACATGGTACCCTTAGCCAAATGGGCATCATTCTACTATCTCAAGTCATGATTCAGAAAACCAAATTGTGTACTCTGACATTTTTATGTAATTTTTCACTTCCCACAGATTCCTTTACTTCCAAAGTTCCAAACTTTAATTGGAAGAGCTGAAAATATTTTCTGCATCTCCAAGTCCTCTGATTAAACACACTGGAGATAGAGTTTAGGCTTCTTCTGGTAGTAATCTTTCCCCAAGCCTTAGGGTATAGAAATCAACAGGTTTTAGAAATCTTGGTAGGCTCTCTTCTGACAGTTTTAGCAACACCTTTTTTAAAAAAATCCAGTCACTCCCAATAACTCCCAATAACAATTCCTCGTAATAAAGAGAAACAATAGAACAAAAATCAACAGATGCAACAGAAAAGATGAAATTACATTCCATATCTGCAAAACATACATCTAAGTCACATGATTTAGAGCTAAAAAGGACCTTATAGATCAATTTATCCAACCTTTTCATTTTACAACTGAGGCAACTGAGGCCTAAGCAGATTAAGTTACTTGTTCAAGGCCATACACATAAGAATCAAATTTGGATCTTCTGATTTGAAATATTTTCCCTTTTTATTAAACTGCTACTTGTTGGTTTTGATTCTGAGATTTAATCTTCCACAATTTCAGTTCCCTCTGAACAAAGATTTTGCTACAAGGGTTTTCAAGGACCCTTGGCCTTCAGAAAAGACTGAAGACATCTGGCACATGTTCATCTATGCTCATATATTCACAGTGCTACCTAAACATAGTTAATGCCAGACCTTCCTGATTACTCTGGACCTGGTCCACAATTAAACCCTCTTCATTGACTACCCTCTTCATTTACTTTCCTCTTCACAGCTGTTTTCCATTCTACCTTCAGATACTCTAGATTCCCAAACTAGACTTCTGGCTACTTCCTTACATCACTCTGCACTTGCCTACCTCTATGAAATGATGTTCCTAAAGTACAGGTCTGACCATGTCACTCCTCTTTCCAATAAATTTCAATGGTTCTCTATGACCTCTGCTTTTTTCTTTGTATTCTTAATGCTTACATATAACAGATACTTTAACAGATGTTTGCCGAATTAAATGTTAAAAGAAACTTCTTGATCCTACTGCTGCTTAAATATCCCCCAATTTGCCTATTTCACTTGATTTTCTAAACTTTTTAATGAATGGTCTATACCTATTGTCTCTGGGCTTCCCACTAATCCCCTTTAAGAATCTTTGTTCCTGCTCTTCCCTCCCCCCATAGTCTACTTCTATTAAAATCGAATGGTTTTTATTCAGTTTTCATCCTCTTTGATCAAAGTTACTTTTTGTAATTCTCCTGTCATTTAGTTTACATGACACTAGATATGCTAGCAATTATCCCCTTATCTCAATAACTCCTCTTTCACTTCCACCTTATACTTCTTTTTAGATTTTCTAGAAGTCTTATCCTCATCCCAATGCCTCCTTGCCTTCTCTTCTCTGTACATACTAAGGGTTGGGAACATAAAGGCCCAGTTGTCATCCAATCTAGTAAGTATTTATTAAGCACTTATGTGCAGTGTACTACATTAGGACTGGGTAGATGACAGTAACTGTATGTAGCAGCAGGATAGTGGGAAAACAATGACACCCTGGCATGGTCAGTACTGGCAATAGTGAGACAGTGATATGAGTAGCAATCCCCAGCCTGCTGGCAATAGCTCCAATAGCACCTTAGATGATGAGACAGTGCAAAGGACAGTGGCACCCTAGTTTGTAGACCTTAGCCAACTTGGGGACAGAAGTGCAAATTCCAGCTAACATGGGAAAGCAGCCAAGGTGATTGTGGGCCAGGTAGACTGGAAGCAGCCTAAGTGAGTCGCTAGAGAACTAGATGGGCCAAAAGTGAAAAAGTTATCTTAGCCAGCTAACTAGGTTCAAGGACAGGCTCATGCAGGCCTTTTTTGCTTTTTGACAGGGCTCATTCAGCTTTGTTATAAAGATGAGGGAGTGGTTATTATGCTATAAAGCTGACATCTACTTTACGATGTGAGATGCTAAATGTTGTGGGCCAGAATATGGTAGAACTGAGGAGGTGTGAATTAACTCCCCACAATACCAACTGGGGCTATTGGGTTGTTTCTTTGCTTTTTTTTCAATTAAAAATTTTCCAATTAACAAGCATTTATTTTCTCTTTCCCTCTTCCCTCCTACTGCAAAACAAAACCAAACCCTTATAACAGATATAGCCAAGCAAAACAAATTCCTATGTTGGCCATGTCCAAAAATGTGTCTCGTTCTACATATTTAGAACTTCACCTGTCTGTCAGGAGATGGGGAGCATCAGTCCTCTGATATTGTAGTTTGTAATTTTAAACAAAAGAGTCATGGTACAGATATGGGGCAGTCTAGTTAACTTTGCCATTAGGTGAGTATTTATGAATCCAGCTTCAGATCTTTTGAGCAAAAGGGATTTTAAAACAGTTTTAAGTCTTTGGTGAGGACCTAAGACCCCCAAGAAAGCTCCTTTTAACCTTCTTGAGAGCCAGTTCTCTGTTTTTACTTTTATAAACTGCTTTAACTGGATATCGGAATATGATTTTAGTTAAAAATAGTATACTTGTTTGACTTTTCAGGGCAGTGTATATATACAAAGACAAAAAGTCCCTTATACTTGAGAAGTTTACAATGCATTGCAGGGAAACAACATATAAATATAAGAATATACATAATAATTTGAGGAAGGGAGAGAACAACTCAGTAGATCAGGAAAGGTTTTTTTTAATAAGGAGAGGCCCTAGATATTGAGCTCTGAAGAAAGCTAGGGATCCTAAGAGGTGGAAAGGAAAAGTGTCTTTTACAGGTATAGCATAAAGCCGGAGAAAAGACAGAAAGGGATGTAATTTCATGTACAAGGAACAGTAATTAGGTAAATATGATTGGAACATAAAGACTATGTGATATGGAACAGAAAAAAAATGAACTTGGAGCAAGACTGTGAAGGACTTTAAAAATGTCCACTGAGGAGTCTGCTCTTGCTACCTGATGCAGGTATGGGCTCCTGAAGGTTCTTCAGCAAGGAAGGGGCAGGATCAGTCCTGAGGCCTGAGAAAATTACTGCTACATCCAAGAGAAAGAGGGACTGGAGAAGGAAGAGACTAAGAAGCAAAGCATCCAATTAGGAAGTTATTATCATAGGTTATGTGAGTGGTGATGAGGGCCTGGTGCTTGCTTCACAAAGTGAGAAAAAAGGACCAGATGGATACGAGATATGGTGGTAGTAGATTCAACAAGAATTACTGAATGAAGACAAGGGGAATGAAAATGAATGAAGAGGAAAAAATGATTCCACGGTGGCAAATCTGTATGACATGACTTGAGTATCTGAACCTATGTTTCCTGGAGAGAAATGAAAAAACACTGACTTGAAAGGGAGATTAGTCTGATTCTGGACATGTTGCATGTGATATGTTGATAGAGTATTCAGTTGTAGATTCATCAGGCAATTGGTGACAGGGGAGTGGAACTAGAGACAGAGATTAGAAATAGACATTGATAGATCTGGGAAAGGTCTATATGGAAATGATAATTAAATCTCTGGGAGCTGATGATATTACTAAGAGAAAGGATGTATATCCACATGTAGGGAAACAGAACCTGAATAAAAACCCAGCAAAAGAAACCAAAAAGGAACTGTTAATCACATAGTTGTGAACTGATCCAATCATTCTGGAGAGAAATCTGGGACTATCTATGCTCAAAGGGCTATAAAAAGTGTGCATATCCTCTGACCCAGCAATATCACTACTAGGTTTGTACCCCAAAGAAATCAAAGGAAAAGGACCCATATGTATATAAACATTTATAGCTGCTCTTTTTGTAGTAGGGAAGAATAGGAAATTAAGAGGATGTCCATCAATTAGGGAATGGCAGAACAAGTTATGGTATATGATTGTGATGAAATACCACTGTACTATAAAAAATGAGCAGGATGCTTCCAGAAAAACCTACAAAGACTTAAATGAACATGTAGAGTGAAACGAGCAGAATAAGGAAAACACTGTATATAGTCATTACTAAAAAACTATCTGGGTTAGAAAAAAAGACTAACAAAGTTCATTTATATGAAGAACAAAAGGTAAAGAACTTCAAAGAAACCAGAAGAAAAAAGATATAAAGGAACCAGATACAGTAGTATCAGACCTTAAACCATAAAGGCAAAATGGATAATTTTTATTATTTTAAAGTTAAATAAAACCTATGAAGCCAAGAATAGAAACAAGGCAGAAAACTGGGGGGAAGAGGGGAGGAGAACTGTCATAGACAATCTCTCAGAAAGAATGGAATTGGAATGGAATACTGCTGTGGTGTAAGAAACAATGAGTTGGTTGATTCAGAAAAACATGGAAAGATTGGGGGCGGAGCCAAGATGGCAGCATAGAAGCAGCAAGGATTCATAGCTCCCACATAGCCACCTCAAATACCCATAAAATATGACTCTAAACAAATTTTAGGGCTCCAAAACTCACAAAAATACAGAAAAACACATCTCCCACTGAAGGCAGCTCAGCAGGAAGGGCTCATCTCAGTATGCTGGGAATTGAAACCAGCCCAGCCTGAAACCATGGCTTGGCCCCGGGGCGGCCAGGATGAGCTACAGATGGAACCTTCAGGAGAGGGGATCAGCAGCAGCAGCTATGGCAGTTTCCAGAATTTTCAAGCCATAAGAAAGAAGGACAAAGTGAAAGGTCAGTGGAACTCAGATAAATTTGGGGAAGAAAAAGCAGTCCAGCTGACCTGCCTCAAGAGCAAGGAAGTGGCAGAAGCAGCAGCAGCCACCACCTCCATGTGGCTGCTTCACAGCTCCCAGTCTGCAGACTGCAGGGGAGCCAAGTAATTGTTCAAAGGCTAAGGGCTCTTGCATTGAGATGCCTGGATCAGGATCACAGTATTGGGGAGTGGTCCTGAGGTGCACTGTCGGTGAGCCAAAGCTGCTGGGGGCTGCAAAAAAAAAAAAAAGTGGCTTTCTAATAGCTCCAGCAGCTGCAAAGCTGCAAAAACCCCAGTGATTTGGAACAGAGCTTCCCCTCTGTAAGCAGAGTTCCACAGAGCTAAAAGTTCAAGTAACTGACTGGCAACATGAGCAGGCAAAGGAAGCAAAGTAAGAACAGCAATCAAACTCTATATTCCTTCTTGGGGGACAAAAAGGATCAAAGCATGGAATAGGAGGAAGACAACACAATCAGAACGCCCACACCAAAAGCTTCCAAGAAACATGAAGACTACCTACAAGCC
>JAQQSW010009209.1:0-13287 GCA_028646575.1 Pseudocheirus occidentalis
GTAGGGAGGATGGGGATGAGAGGCGGGATGATGGAGGGGGAGGGCAGGGTCTGGGGGAGAGTTGCTGGAAGCACACACTTCAGTAAAGGGACAGGGACAGAGTAGAGAATAGAACAAGGGGGGCAGGGATAGGAAGGACGGACATATAATCAGCCTCTCACAATAGGTCCACTGTGAAGATGTCCTGTATAATTACACATGTGCAGCCTGTATTGAATTGCTTGTCCTTCCAGTGGGGGTGGGTGACAAAGGAGAAACCAAAAGAAAGAATTTAAAGTTCTACAATCAAATGTTAAAAAAGAAAACAAAACATATATATACATATATAATTATTAACTACATGCAACTGGGAATTAAGATATACAGGGACTGGGGTAGGGAGACCCTCCCTGCCCTACCAGAAAGTTAGAGTGACGTTGGAGGAAGGCACAAAAGAGAACAGATTGGGGGAGGGGCTTTACAGTGGGATCGCTGTTTTGGGGTTTGGGGTAAGGGAAAGATGGGGAGAAAATTTGTAACTCAAAGTCTAGTGGAAAGGAATGATGTAAACAAGAAAATAAAAAAAATTAATTATAAAAATAAAAATTAAAAAAAATAGTTCACCTTTCCTCAGCACCTTACTGTTTCTGAAATGCTATCCTCACAACTTCCCTATGAGAGAAATAGTGAACTTATTATTGTTGTTATTATTTGTTGAAATTGTTGTCATTATTATTTTACTAATGAGTAAGCTAATCTTTGGAGAGTTTAGATGACTTTTCTTTTTAATGTAACATTTATTTTACTTTCATAGAATGAACAAACATTTATTTCCACCCCTTCTTACTGTTCCTCCACCCTCTGCTAAAGAAAGAGAAAAACCTCAAAACTTTGTAACAAATATAGTCAAGTCAAACAATTTCCCAAGCTGGCCATGAACAAAAATTTATGTTTCCTTCTGCATCTTGGGTTTGCCCAAGGAGGTGGGGTAATTTGCTTCCTCATCAGACCTCTGGAATCATGTCTGGTCATTGAATTTTCTCAAGATTAGATAACTTTCCAAAGTCACACAGATAACAAGCAAAGGAGTAGGAATTTGGGTCCAAGTCTTCTGATTATAAATCCATTCTTTTTCAATAAGAAGTGTGAAGTCACTGATGTTACATTATGAATACTGGCAGTATATACTGATAATCATCTAGAAAAAGAAGTCTAACTTAACCTATTAATCAAGAATAGAGCTAAGCCATGGAGGGATAATGTCAGCAAGTTGGTAATTTTTCTTACAAATACTTGGGACCTGCTTTTAATGCTTAGCCTAATAAAAGGGTATCTGATGTTAATATAATCTTTTCCTGGGAGATGTATCGAATCAAAATGTTCAGTTCCTCAAAGATCATGCTATTATTTTGCCTTCTTGTAATGGCTAGTCATTAAACAACTAAAAAGAAAAAAGAGAAGGGAATTTTAGCATCTGGTGAGATGAACTTGAGCAAATCAGTTCTTAACAGTGTCTCTCAGATTCTATAAAATGAGAGATTTGGCTAGATGATACTTTTGAGGTCTAACATTTAATGATTTCCATCTCTTGGATTCTTTTTCATGCAGACATATTATGTCAGACTTTATCCTGATTTTCTATAGAAAAATACATTTAAAAATCATCTTGTATTTACTTCATAAAGCTCTGTGCAGGATGAAACAAGAAGGTCTTGGAGACAGGACTGAGATCTCATGCCATGTTGGGAACACTGTGTGCGTGTGCGCGTGTGTGTGTGTGTGTGTGTGTGTGCAAGCACGTGTGTGTGTTTTTAATAGGAAGTATATCAAAGGCAAGATAGTACTCACTAATTTAATGCTGGGGATTTGATATTGGGTCTTTGGTAAGGAGGACAGAATCTGGACAGTGGCTAAGACACTGGGAGGAGGAAAAAATGAAAGGGTTTCTCTATGTGCTTGTATGAAGTGTTTAATGTTAGCTAAGTCCCTGAAAGGATGAAGAAAATTGATATGGGCTTGGATAACACCAAACTACTCCCTCAGTTGACTGCATACTGAATGGAACAAATATTTATGTCACAAAATGTCTAAATTACTGTGTGTTATTGGGATCATGAGTACAGAAAGGGTGAGAGCTATCAAGGAGCATGGCTTCAGCTGTAACTTAATAATCTGTATTATATCTAAGGAAGACTGTCTCAACAATCAAGACTAGTTAGCCCTGGAACTGGTTGTTGAGTACAGCTGTGGAATAGTTCATATCTAGAAAGAGGAGGCAGATTATCACTTGCCTGAGATAGATGATGCATTTAGAGATAGAGAGATGAATAAGAAACAACACAGTGTAGTGAAAAGTGTTGTATTTAGAGTCAGGAGACACCATAATTTGAATTCCATCTTTGACACTAGATTTATGACTGAAGAAGTCGCTTTTAACCTCTCTGAGCCTCAGTTTCCTCATTTGCAGAATGGGCATAACACCTTCATTATAGTGTTGTGAGGATAAAATGAGAATGCCTGAACAGTGCTTTACAAACTTTACAGCATTATATACATTTGAATAATTGTTATTTGTGTCATTAGCAAACCTCATAATACAAAGTGCCTGCTGTTATGGTAATGATGGTGAGATGATATGTATTTTTTAAATCTAGGTTATTAAATTTGTACATAGAGATGGGAGATGTCCCATTTTCAATGAAAACACTGATTATGAAATATAAGCTGACCCTTTTAACTTCATTAATAACCTATTATGTCATACTATATTATGTCTTCGTTATTGTTAATTTCTATAATTTAATGACCCCTCATACTTTTTCATAAATCATTTTTTAATTATAATTCCTTTTGTTTAGACTACATTGCAGTTTGCCATTTAGGTATTTCTGTAAATATATTAGAGTTATTAGCTGGTCTCTACCCTCTGGGAAGTTGTATTATTGTAGTGAAATATTATTGTTATTGATGAAAGATATGTACACATAGGAACTGATTCCTAATGCAAGGCACAGCAAGGTAAATGGTAAGTCTTAAAATGAGTGGTTCAAATCATTAAATGCTTTAGGAGGTTAGGTCAAAGAATAGAAGGGTCACTCGGAACTTGGGGATGGCTTCATGACAGAGATGGACCTTGAATTGAGGACCTTGAAGGATAGCCAGGACTTGGATTGGAGGAGAAAGTACCGGCCATGTAATATGCAATGACCGTGGCAAAAAGATTGGAGGGAGGGAAATGAATTTGGGTGCTTTAAATAGCAAGGACTCACGGTTTCTACCACTCAGAAAGTTTTATCTTTAAAGAGATAGAAGAACATGATGGGAGTAATGTAGTGTGTAGTATTTCCCCAAATGTTTTGAATTGGGGGTAGGTTACTTCCTGAAGTCAGGAGGATGTGAGTCTAAATCTGGCCTCAGACACTTGACACTTACTAGCTGTGTGACCCTGGACAAGTCACTTAACTCCAATTGCCTTGCCAAAAAGAAGTAGAAGAAGAAGTAGGCAGTCTCAGCCAAGTTTGACCTAGGCTTTGATGATGAGTCCACTCTGACTCCCCTGAAGATAAAGAAGTATGTTAGTCTAGGTTTGTTCCCCAGAGTACCATTAGTTATTAGCCCTAGTTTTAACCAGGGCTTCAAATCAAGGTATGTGTTTCCTCTCCATCACTTGCTTCAAAGGAAAGAGATATGAGAAACAATTTGTTGCTACAGATAAAAAGTACTAAAAAAAGGAGACAGTCTTTTTCTTAGATTTTGTCCCATCTAGCCCTGCTGTTTTGAGTTTGTTTCATCATCTATAATCCTTTCAGCACCACATAATGGGTATTCAAATTTGGAGAGGTTCTTTATAGTCACTTTGTTGGAGTGTTTAAGCTCTTCTCTTTGCAGGGGGTCACCCTTGTATATGATGAATGATTTATGTTACAAAGCTTGGAAAGAGCTTTAAAATGATTTGCCCCCTAGAGCTCAACACACAAACACTGCTTAACAGACTTAATTTTAAGCATAAGAAATGTAAGGGATGGTCTTGGGCTGGTCGTGCTTTTGCTTCTTTGTTAACTTCATTCATTCATTATATATTTAGTGAGCACCTACTATGTTCTTCACAAACTGCTAGTCATGGTGGTCCTCTCATACCCCAGATCCAAACATAAACATGGTTTGGCCTTTAAAACTCTGCATAACCTGGCCCCTTCTTGCCTTTCCTGTTTTCTTGTACATTACGCCCTTTCATACATACTAGCTCTACTTTCTGGTTTGCACATGATGCCCCATTTCACACCTCTGTGCATTTCAGCTGACTCTCCTCATATGCAAAATGCTCTTCTTTCTTTTCTCTGCCTCATGGAATCCCTGGTTTCTTTTAAAACTCAGCTCAGGTACCACCATCTACATGGAGCTTTACTTGACTTCCTCATATGTTAGTGTCCTTACTTCCCCAATCACCTTATATTAATTTTTAATATACTTCATTCACACTATAGAGGATCATAAAATTAGGGCTGGAAGGGACCTAGAAATCACTGATTCCAACCCCTTCATTTCACAGATGAGCATACTGAGGCCCAGAGAGGCTAAGTGAATTTCTTAGGGTCACACAACTAATAAGTGTCCGAGGCAGGAATTGCACTCATGTCTTCCATACCACAGTCCAGATTCCATCCACTACATCACACTGCTACCGGACATATTGTGTCTCTTATTAGAGTATAAACTCTATTTCTCTCTTATCTTTGTATCCACAGCGCTTAACACATGGTAAACTTTTAATAAATACCTATTGATTGATGGAGTTGTCTTGTAAAAGAAGTCCTTAAGAACCATCTAAGAACCTAAGTGGTGGGACCAGACAGAAACAATATGGGATTTTTTGGTTGGAGAATGGGGTCTGTCTTTTAACTTTTATTCTATCCATTTAATACAGTGACCTACACATGGTAGGTACTTGGTCAACATTTGTTGAATTTAACTGAGCAGAAGGCAGAGTATATTGTGAAGTGATAAATGAGAGATTCAGTCAATAAGTTCTTTAGAAATGGAAAATTGTTGTGGCCTTCACTCTGGAGGAGGCCCAATGCATGAGACAGGCCATAAGCTGGACTTTAACCAGCAAGGATAGACACCTTACCTGAAGGACAATTATTTTTTGTATAACTATACCTAGAAGCATGTAATCTCCCCAAAGAGAGAAACATGAAATGCTAATTTGCCCTCAGTCCTGTCAGGATCTCCATGCCAAGACCACCCTTTGTTTTTACTATTTGGAGACATCCTATTTTTCATTGCTAAGGTCCATCAAACAAACTGTGCCCTGAGCTTGGCATAATGACAATCTTTTGTGCTCACCCTCTGGATGAATTCAGTCACAGCAAAATCCCATAATTGTTTCACAGTAGTACCAGTGGTCTTGGACTTGGACAAGCACTTGCAGGACCCATGTTCTCATCTTGAAGCCCGGCTATGAATCAAACTTGTCTCATTGTTGCTGTTACCCCTTATTGTCAGAGCTACAGCTTACTGTGTAGTCAATAGTATATGTATTGAGATTTGCCGACACTAAAGGGGGTCTCCTACTAGAGGAGGCCCTGGCACATGTGTCTATTTTCTCTCCTCCAATGGAATAAAGTTTTTTATGACCGCTGAACTCTTTGGTTTTATTTTTTAATTTTACCTTTCAGAGTTAACTGTGGTTGTGATAACCTGTGTGAACTCTATTATTTTCAGAGTTAGCAGCAACATTGCATAACCTTTGTGACTCTTTGGTCATTTGTTTTCAGAGTTTACAGTTTCTAAGGCTCTTCTTGGGAATTCTAGGGAAGCAGCCATCAAGTGCATTGCGGAACATCTGCTACCCTCTGACTTCGGTGGGGGTCCAGGGAGTCACTATTGATCGGGGATTGAGCACAATGACTGCTAGGATTCAAGGTTAAATTAAAGTTATCAGATGCTGGTCTCAGGAATTTGGGGCTTGTGGAACACAGTTATTATGACTCTTTAACTGAAGTAAGATTTTTAGCCAGGTGAGTTAGGGGTAGAAAAGATGCCTAAACTATAGTCAGAATGAGGACAGGTCATAGGCCAAAATGAAATATAAGAGAGAACTGGGACTAGAATTCCATACTGGGTAGACAGATGATGTAGAGTAAAGAAAAGGTCTCAGGTAGGAATTTGTGCTGGATATTATTTGAAATAGGCAGATGGTCAGTCAGCCAATAAATATTTCTTAATTATCTGCTATGTGCCAAGCACTATAGTAAGTGCTGGGGATAGAAAGAAAGGCAACAGAGAATCCCAACCCTCAAGGTGCTCACAATTTAATAGGGGAGGCAACATGCAAACAGCTATGTGCAAACAAGATAGGGACAGGATAAACTAGAGCTAATAAACGGAGGAAAGACTCTAGAATTAAGAGGGCTTGGAAAAAAGCTTCCCTTAGAAGATGGAGAGAGACAAATGTGCATTCCATGCATGGGGGACAGGTAATGGAGATTCTCCCAGTGAGGAGATGGAGTACTTGAAGGACATCAAGGAAGTCAGTGTCACTGGATTGAAGTGTGTGTGTGTGTGTGTGTGTGTATGTGTTTTGTAAGGTATAGAAAATTGGAAAGATAGGGGAGAGTAGGTCATGAGGGACTTTGAAAGCAGAAAAGGATTGTATATTTTATTCCAGAGGTGACAGGGAATCATTGGAGTTTATTGAGTAGAGTCAATCACTACAGATGTGAAGCACATCATTGGAGTCACCCAATCTTCTATTTCTTGCCCCGTCCTTCTTTTCCTTTAATTTATCTGCTTTGCTCTTTTCTCTCTTTCTTTTTAGGGCTAATCCTAAAATATCTTTTTTTTTTGCAGGAGGAGAAGACTTAGAATTCTGATGCTTATCAGTAGGGTTAGAGTTCAAGATATTTGGTTCTACACCTCTGTTTTTATTGGTGTTGGGAACTTTCAGTGAGGGTACTCCTTCTACTAATGCAGATCAGAAATTTTTCCTACCATCGTTAGTCACTGAGAGTTTTATGGGGTACTGAGTTGCTGACTGACTTCCCCAAAGCCATATAGTATACATCATAGTTAATCCTTATACCTCTGTCTTCCCGATTCTGAAGCAGGTTCTCTTATGATTATGTAATACTGTCCCTAGAGGCAAAACCTTGAGGGCCATGTCTACAAATGCAGTCTTAAATCTAGTGACACTGGTTCCTTGCTCTTCCTTGAATAAGACACTCTATCTCTTGACTGGGCATAAAGAGTTCTAACCAAACCTTACCTGTAGATCTGGAGGTAAGACTATTGCAACACCACATCTTCCTGAACAGCATAGCTCATAGAGCAATTTCCCAGTGTTTTTCCTTCTAGTTTATAACTCTTTATTACTCTGAAAGAGGACAGGGCATGATTCTATCATGATTCCTTATTTTTTTTCTTCTATTATCACCTCTTAAGGAAGTGGGGAAAATGCGGAGTCATATAAAATTTCATTATGTTCTATTTAAATGTAAATGCTAATGTGTTTACAGTGTGAAAAGCCAATCCCTGGAACACCCCATTGGCTTATTTAATGCTCTGGGACTTGACTAAAATGATCATTTTATAACAGCATGTTTTATTGATGCCCATTTTGTGAGTTGTGCTTTTAAGAGTAGGCTATAAAATGGCACAATTTTGGTTTAACAAGCAGGGACAAACTGACTTAGAAAACAGGGAAAACTCAACTTTGGAAAGGTCAATTTAGTGGTCTCGAAGGGGAAGAATTATAGAAGGAAGACTTGGTAGCTTCAATAAACATGAAAAGTCCCATGAAAGTCCTGGGGCAGCTAGTAGATTGTTTTCAACTGGAGAAATAAAATCAGGATTTTCTAGCAAGCATAGCAAACAGCTATTGACCTTTCTAAGGACTCTCATTAGGCATTTTCATAGCTGTTTAAAGAGTATCATGCATCTTCAGTGAAGTGTAATTAATGGTAACATGATTAGTTTTTGCATCTTCCCCTCATCCTAGACCAAGTGATATATTACTAATTTGTAAAGTTCAGAGGTTCTTTTTTGGTGAGGAAGACCTTATATAATTTCAGCCATTTAGTTTGCTTTACAGTTTTATTAGGAAGAGAAAAACACCTCGTGAATTTACAAAGTTTAAGTGATGGAGCTGTACTCACAATCACTGAATTTACAACAGAAAACTTTTCACAAACAGAAGTTTGAAACTGGTAAGTCTCAGCAGCATAATCAGGCAAACTGGAAAGAACCATAGTAATGTATAATAAGTCTTTCTCCTCAGTTGTTTTCAGATGAATAGACAGATAAATAAAGTATTTATTAAGCCCTTACTATATGCTGGGTACCATGCTAAGCCCAGGGCATACAAATAAAAACAAGACTGGCCCTACCCTCAAGGAGTTTATATTCTAATGGGTAGAGACAACAAATAACTGGGAGCTGGAAAGAGGGGAAGCTGAGGAAGGGAAACTTCTTTGGAAACTTGGAAAAGAGCAATATAAGACCAAAGCTGGCTTACCAACCTATGGGTGGTTGCCAATGGTGTGACCAGAGAGGGCATTATTGGAGGGGTCTGGGAACTGACATATGCCTACTTAATGTGCTTTTGGGACTTGCAGTCCAAGAAAACCTCTATTTTTTTTAAAACAAGAGCTGTTTTCTATTTACACCTCCACCATCCTGTACTCATAAAAGTTGATATAGTGAAACTATCTATAGGATTTTACATCTATCTCTATTATACTTCCTTTTCTTCCATGAAAATCTTATTCTAATGCCTCACCATGTGATAGGTAGGAACCTGGGTTCTTTAAGGAGTTTGGAAACTACCAAACTATAAAGGCTTCTAGCACATTCTGCCACCAGAGGACCAACACAACTATGATTCAAGAAGGCTCTTTACAAGGTTGGCTCTGTGGTGGTGAAGAATAATTTTTGGGATGGAACAACTCTTAGAGACCATCTATAAAACCATGGAGGTATTTTATAGGAACTAGAGAGTTATATGGTTGAACCAGACAGATAACCACTGAGATGTTCTATTTCTGAGATTCTGAGATGCTAAACTTGGTACTTATTTCTATGTTTATTTTGTTCTCAAGTTACTTCACATAGATAGGTTGTCTCTTCAGGCATATAATAAATTCCATCCTGCGCCCATATCCAAATCAGTTACTAACCCTTGTCAATTTTGCCACTTCTTCACTTGCCATTATGTCAGTTTATGCCCTTGTATCTTCTCACCAAGACTATTGTCATGGTCTCCTAACTGGTCTCCCTGCTTCCAGTCTTTCCCCTCTACAATTGATCACCCATCATACTCATATATGATGAGTAATTGTAAGAGTCAAGTCTAATCATACCACTCTGCTTGTCAAGAGTCTCCAGTGGCTCTCCATTGCCCCTTGGTTAAAATATAAACACAGTCTGACATTTTAATGCTCTCCACAGTCTGATTCCAGTATACTTTTCTAAACTTATTTCACATTTTACTTCCATTTTGCATACTTTATATTGTAGTCAAATTGGATTGAACTTAGATTCTATTTCCCGTCTTTGATTGTCTCCTATGCTTGGAATTCTTTGTGCACTATCACCTCATAGAATCCTGAGTCTTCATCAAGGTCTAACTCAGTGCCATATCCTAAGTAAAGCTATTCTTGGACTTTTCAGCTATTAAAACTCTTTATCTCCCCAAATTACCTGATATTAGTTAATTTGTTCATGTATGATAATTCTGATAATAGAAAATAATTTTCTTGAGGCAAGGAAGTGTTTCAGTTTTTTTCTTTGTGTAATAGTGATCAGGGCACCCTTGCTGTAGCTAGGCCATGACTTTGGCCCGCTTCCCCCCTTTTTTTGGGATATGTGCTCTAGGCCTTTGTTGAAGGCTATGTGCCTTGTTGAGATGGTGCTCCATTGCTTTTGGTGGGATGTTGAAGGAAGGATAGAGAAATTTTCTTCTCTCCCATAGTTAAAGGTATAAAGGCTGAGAGAGGAAGTGGGATACAGATAGAGACAGAGAGAGACTGACAGAGAAACAGAGAGAGGGTCGATTCCTAGAAAGAACATAAAGTGCTGATTTTTTTCTTGTGATGATTACACAAAGACTCAGCAAATACAAAATACCTGACTATTTCAATTGGATGCCTGAGGCAGAATTTGAGAGGGATATGATCAATTTGTCTGTACTGGCCTTTGAATAATCCTTAAGGTAAATTGCAAGCCTGGGAGAGGAGGTGGCGGCAATTGTGGCTGTAATGATGATTTGGGGGGATCACAGTACACAGGGGAAGTAAATTTTATTATCATAATTACTCTCCAGTTTTAAACATCACTGAGCTATAATAAGGAAGAAATCATGAGTATGGATTAGTTGTAAAGGAAAAACTTAAGAAGTTTAGAGATGCCCTGAACAGAGATAAAAATGTAAATGTGAATCTCATCTCCAAATTTAAACCGAATATCTCTTTAGCCTTAAGACAGCACAGTGAAGTAGGAACAGTGTCAGATTTTAGACACAGACTCAGAGAACCTCTAATTTTCCATAATTTTAATTTTAAGTTTATATATCTTAAAGGTGAACATAACATTGACCTTTCCTGTTAAGGGAAGAGTTATGCAAGACAATAGCTGAAAGCCCTCTAGTTCTATGGATACCATATAGATTAAAATGCAGAATTTGCTCTGTTTACCTGTTATGTCTTACTCCCATAAGACTAGTTCACATCTGGTTTGGGTCAAATATTTATCTAATAATATCTTTTATACCACTTTTTGCATGGACATCATCATTCATAATACTTGGACTGTTGCAATAACCTACTGATTGGTCTTCCTGCCTCAACCTCCTCCCCACTCCATTTCATACTTCATTCAGCTATCAAAATGATCTTCCTAAAGTGCAGATCTCACCATGTCACTCCCCTATTCAATAAACTCTAGTAGGTCCCTATTACTTCCAAAATCAGATACAAAATCCTGTTTGTTAATGAACATCTTTAAGAACCTGGCCTTCTCCTACTTTTCTGATCTTCTTATACCTTACTTCCCTTCATGAACTCTGTCATCCAGTCACTCTGGACTTTGTGCTACAACTTCAATATGACATTTCATCTCCTGAGTAATTTCACTGGCTATCCTCTATACTTGGAACTCTCTCTCTCTCTCTCCTCATCTCCACCTCCTGGTGGCTTCCTTCAGGCCTCAGCTAATGTCCTACCTCCTACAAGAAGACTTTTTCAGCCCTATTTAGTGCCTTCCCTTTGAGGTTATCTTCAATCTATCCCTGTATATGTCTTGCTTGTACATATTTTTTTGCATGTTGTCTATCCTGCTAGACTGTGAATTCCTTGAAAGTAGGGATTGTCTTTTGTCTTTCTTTGTATCCTTAGCACTTAGCACAATGCCCAACACATAATAGGCACTTATAAATGCTTGTTGACTTTCCTATTATGCCCATCATGCATCTCTCCATTGTCAATGAATAAATCTGTCACTTTGATTTTTCAAAAATTATAGTATTCCATTATTCATTGACATACCACACACTCAGATACACCCAGAACACACTATTTTAATGCCCATATGCCCCTAGAATCTTAGTTGAATCTACTATGGAAAATATGGACAACAGTCATACAGGTTTAGAAGGCCTGAATAGGTTACAATTTGCACCATTGAAGACAGTTCTCCATCAATATGATTGTAGATCCGTTAAGGCATTAAAGCCCACTTTACACAGAGGGGTATTAAATTTGTGGGACTAATAACTCTAAGATGGATCAATTAAAAACAGATTTGAAACCATATTATATAAATTAGTGAATGGTATATCTGCAACAGATTATTTTGGGACACTAGGGATGTTTGCCACCTTAATATCTTGGAGGGCAAACTATGTCCTTTTGCCATAATGCGAGACTCCCAGGGACAGAATACCGGACTGGGTGGACTAGACACTCCTTCTGTATGATAGTATAAATACAACATTAATAAACACTGGTGTATTATTTTGACCCCTCAGTGAATGATTTCAACTCTGCATTGTCCTCTCAGATCCCTTGTGCCTTATCCTATAGATCTTGCCCTGTCTCACCTTAGCCCTGATCCCTCCTGCCATCTGCTGCCTTCGGTCCTACACATTTGCTCCTGAATGAAGGTAGAGAAAATCACAAAACTGTGCTGATTCACTATAAATTTATGATACATAATCTCAACTGAATTCTCAATGTGTAACCCTTCCTAATTAATTCATCATGCCACTACCATAGTGGCTTTTCCAAACCTTTCATCCTTCCTCAAATGTCTTATTACTGCTCCCACTCTTTTAGATTGGAACTGAATATTACACTGAGAAACTTTGCCAAGATCCATCTTTTCCTTTCTCCCTCATCTTATATCACTAAAATCTCTTCTGTCACTTTCTCTTCCCTCACCTTCGGTCACAAGAAATGACCCTTCTCCTTGCCAAAATCAACCCTTCTACATATGAAAGTGATTCCAGTCTATCCCATCTCTCCCAGCAGATTTCCTCCTCTATCATCCCCGTTCTCTCACTTATCTCTCCCTCTCTACTGATTCTTTTCTTCCTATAAAGTTACCCATGTCTCCCCTATCTTCAAAAAACTCTGAGTTAATAACTTGAAGGGCAGAACATACCCTGAAGATTCCATCATGGCAGACTCAAAGAAAAGATATTGGGCTAGATGGGCCAGACTCTCCCTCTGTATAATAATTCTTACATTCTTATTTTAAGATTGTCTCAGGATAGTATAAACACACATTAATTAACAGTAGTTTGTTGACAGTAAGATGAGGAATAATAACTGATACATGTGTCATTATATACATATATTGTTATATAACTCTCTCTCTCTCTCTCTCTCTTTCTCTCTCTCTCTCTTTCTCATTCACCCATCTAAATACACCATCTCATTTTAGTCTCATAATAACATTGTAAGGGAACTAACATTGTTCCAGGGAGCATGTTCAGAACAGTTATAAGACTTGAATATAGGCAGCCAATTAGTAGGTGTCAGAGGTGCCTCTTTTTTTTTCTTTTTGGAGGGCAATTGTAACAACAATCAATTTAGCAGATACTTAGCACTTAGTAACTTAGGGCTAAGTATAGAAGGTGTGAGTTCTGTATGGAAGGTATGAGCCCTGTCCCCTGTTGAGAGGGCATGAACTCCCCTGATGATGTGGCAGAAGGGGATTAGCTGAGACAGGAGGCCAGTGTGTGTATATAAAGAAGAATTTCAGAGACAGAGAGACAGAATTGGAATTTTCCTGTTGGTGGAAGCAGGATTG
>JAQQSW010009210.1:0-13287 GCA_028646575.1 Pseudocheirus occidentalis
AATTCACACCTTTTCACCAATGGACAGAGTTCTGGGAATTCACACCTCATCACCAATGGACAGAGTTCTATACTTAACACTAGGTTACTAGGATCTACTTAACATCTGATCAAACAAATTAATTACCATTACACTCCTCAAAGATCAAGATCTGCATCTCTTTCTTAGATTTAGGTCTGCTTCCATCTGATCTAGATCTGGTTCTTTAAAAAGAGAAAATTGAGTCACCCAGAGGTTATGGCTTGCCCAAGATCACACAGAAAAAGATCTATTTTGAACTCAGGACTTCTCGACTCCAAGTCCAATGTTCTATCAATGGTACTACTCAGTTGCTTCAATTACTGGGCATCTTTACTGCAGTTCTTTCCTTCTCATGTCTACTGCAGTCTATGATAGTTAAGTGAGTCAGTTGGTCAAGAAGATCTATCAAGCATTTACTTTGTGGCAGGCACTGTGATAAGGCCAGGGGATAGCTCTTATCATTCAGTTTCTAGTCTTCTCTGGGAGGAGGAGGGGAAGGATGGCAAATGAAAGGAGAAATAGCATATGGGGACAAATTAGAAGCCTCTAGCTGTACAAGAGGCCAAAGCAAAGGTTTGGCACTGTGAAGCATCTTCTCTGACCCTAGACCTGTGATTGTAAGTGGCTGAAGTATAGGCTGAGCACTATGAATGTGAGCTCCAGTAGGTGGGGCTCCAGTCCAATCAACGTCCCCCCAATCTGTTGTTATATTTATGTCAAGGCTGACATAGTACTTTAGCAGACATCATCACATTCAATCTTCCAAACAACTCTATGACATAATCATAACAAATACTATTTATCCCCATTTCAAAGGTCAGAAAGCTAAGGCCCTTGGTCACAAAGTTGGTAACAGAGAAAGGAGTGCTCTATCCAGGGGCCATCCTGGCTTTCTCAATATGGCCTCAGCCTCTAAAGTCTCTGGTTTTCTGCTCAAGACTTCATAATTACTAAATATGCTTTCCAGATTCCTTCTTGGTGTGACATTTCTCCCCTGGTAAAACATCAAACATAGGCAGAAGTCATCATAATCCTGATAGACCTATTTCTTACAAGTTATCACTGAGTCACCATTTAAGCAACTCCAATGAAAGGGAGGCTTATTCCACCCAAAGCCCCTTCCCTATAGCACATGTGTACCTCTGATCTCTCCATATCACTGTTCTTTCTGCATGCCACATCTTCCTGCCCACTGCCTCTCCTCCTTTCTCCACTAATGACTGCGCTACTCTGAGACATTTTTGACTTTTTCACCATGCCCCAGAAGATCATTATTGAGATAGCCTCGTCCTCATGCAGTATCCCATCAGCCTTGGTACTCTGCCTTACCACTATCCTCTGCTATGTGAGTAGTCTGAGCTGCACCACTGGGAACTCAATGACCAGTTTCAGTGGGACAACTCAGCATCTTCCTTCCTTCCTTCCTTCCTTCCTCCCTCCCCTCCTTCCTCCCTCCCCTCCCCTTCCCTTCCCTCCCCTCCCTTCCCTTCCCTCCCCTCCCCTCCCCTCCCTTCCCTTCCCTTCCCTTCCCTTCCCTTCCCTTCCCTTCCCTTCCCTTCCCTTCTCCAGTCATCATTTTTCTATATCTTGCCACTGGACTCAGATGTCTCTGGAGGAAAGACTGAGGCTGGTGACTTTGCACTGCCCTGCTTCACTTAAATCCAATTCACTCAAAAGTCATGACATCGTGGTTTCATCATGGCATCATCTTCCTGATGCCATGGTCCTCTTTGAGAACAAAGGACAAACAAGAACAGCCTCTGCCCCTGTGATTAGAAGATGGTACCACAAAATTCTAGTCATTTGTATTACAGATGGGACCACAAACTCCAAGCCTCCATCTCACTTGACTACACTACTGTGAGATTTCTTTGACTTCTTTCCTTTCCAGCTTTCTTTTATTTGTTGCCTTTCCCTATTAAAATGTAAATTCTTTGAGGGCAGGGCAATCTTTCTTTTGGTATTTGTATTCTCATCACCTAGGAGGTGCTCAATCCATATTTATTGACTATGTGTTACTGAGAAAAAAAAACCAATGGATATGGAATCAGAGACCCTGGGTTCAAATCCTTCCTTTGCCACTTAACTACCTGTTTGACTGTGGATAAATCTTAACCTCTCTGAGCTTCCATTATTTCATAGGTAAAATGAGGGCATTGGATCAGATGATCTCTAAGGATCCTTTGGGGTCTAATGAGATGGTAGAGCTGGCAAGCCACTACTCAAAATGTAACATCTTCTCCCTTTACTTGGTCTTGTGGCCTAGAAAATATTTTTGAAAGTTTATTCTTCTGACTTACAAACTAAAAGTGAAATCTCATCTTCTGACTGTGTCTTATTTTAGTTCCCATTGTGCAAACTTCTCCTGGCAAAGGTCTGAGAGGTCATGGCCAAAGGCAAAACCTCAAGTCTTTGGCTCTGAGCTTTAATTGAGGCTCTTACTTTAAAAAGGGAATAACCATTTGGGTACTGGGATAAGAACTCAAAGCCAAGGAGTGGGACATTGTGAATCGCTATTGAGAATGCTGTCTGGGAAGGAATCAAAAGTTGCAACTGGATGGAGAGAGAGAGAGCATGTCCCATGGAAACAAGCTTGTCACTGTGGCCTGAACAACACTGTGGCCTCAACAAACATCTGCTGGGCATCAGCCCCAGACAGAAATAATGATTATTAAAGAAATGTGGGAAGAAAAATAAAAATCTGTTTCCTTTTTCTCAGGAGCTAGTTTCTGGTTTAGTCCATGAACTTGAATGGCATTTCTGCTCCAAGAGATTTATGCTGTTTCCCAGAGCCTGCTTACACTGATGCCATCATCAAAAGTAGCATTTTTGCCAATGTGTATGTGCTGAGGAGGGGGTAAAAAAAAGGCGGATTTTTTTCATGGTATTAAAGGAACACACCCTTTTTTTCTTGTCTACAAAACCATGAGAAGCTTGTCATTTAAAAGAGAAGCATTGTCATAGATTTCATTACCAATTTCAACAAAATGTCAGCTTAACCTAGAAAACAGTATCCTGGTGATTTTTTGCAATTCTACTCATTTGTATTACAGATTGATTGATTGGTTGACATATTCCTGACAGGTTATTGATAGAACTATTGCTATTATGAACCCTGGTTATTGTAACTCTAGATACTGTCCAATCAACATCTTCTGACCTGGGATCTGTGTATTTTGCAAACAAGAAAGGGCAATGAAGCAGGAGGCAGGAATGATGCTTTGTGAGTCCTTTGCTTGGAGGAACTAGTATTAAAATTACATCATTAACAGTGATATTTTGTATTTGTGTTGAACTTCATTTAGATAGTCAAAGCCAGAGCTTTTCATTCATTCCTAAAGCAGGTAGAGACAGAGGGTAGAAATACAACCAAAGAGGAGGGGGCAAGGGGAGAGACAGAGACAGAAAGAAAGAGACAGAGAAAGAGAGAAAAAAAAGATAGAGGACAGAGAGAGCAAAACAGAGAGGAGAGGAGAAGGAAAAGGCATTGAAATGGAAAAGCAAAGAGAAGAAGAAAGGGAAAGAGATGGAAAGGGAGAGATGGAGATATAAAGCGTCAGCATATTTCTCTCTGCTTCCATGTAAGAGAACTGAGGTACCAAAAAAAAAAAAAGTGACCAGTAGATACCATTACTGTATGATCTAAAACTCCAAGGACTGACTGATACATACTATCTCGCCTTTCTCCAGGGTGATTCTCTGGTACACAGTTTCTAATTGTATTGAGCACTAGAGACTTGGGGAGCACTCTAATCCAAATCAATAAAGAATATGTAGAATTGAGAGTCTGAGGTCTCTCAGCAGCTTTACAAAGATCTATTAAAAGTAATTTCGGTTCCCTTTTGAATTGCTATTCTTTTTTTTTTTTCCCTTAACACTGCCAGTATTTTTTTTCCTTGTCGTTTTGGATGGCTTTCTTTGCTGGCAAGGGGATGAATTAGATGATCTCATTTGGCTCAGTCTTTTCCATCCCTAATTTCTGTGATTGGAATGGGTTTAAGTTGTTTCCAACTCTGGTGCCTCGATGGGAGGGGCAGGCACTTTCCCAGTGAACTTAATCTCTGCTCTGATGAGGCAGATAATATGTTTCTTCATTTGAAAACCTTTTCCCATTCCTTGGGGAGCATGTTCTCCCTCACTGATGGTCTTCAAGCAAAAAATGCATGACCACCTAGTAGGTATATTGAAGAGGTTTTTTCCATTCACATAATGGATGAACTAAACAGCCTCTAAGAGATCCTTCCAATTCTGAGAAGCTGCATTTCCATGGGGGACTCATTGTCAACCTTGGTAGCCCCAGAAACTGGAGAGAGAATGCTACAGTGGAAAGAAAACCGTAGCATTGTTACCTAAGGAATTTTAGATAGGTCTGTTGGCCTCCATGGTCTTCAGTTTTCACATCTGTAAAGTGAGTGTAAAACTATACAACTTTTGAAATCAGCTAGGTAGCACAATAGATAAAGCACTGACCCTGGAGTCAGGATGACCTGGGTTCAACTCTTACTCAGACACTTACTAGTCGTATAACCTGGGCAAGTCATTAACTGCTTTTTGCCTCAGTTTCCTCAATGTCAAATGGGATAATAATAGCCGTTACTGCCCATGACTGTTGTGTGGCTTACATGAAACAATAAATATAAATCATATAGCAGCTCCTGGTACATAATAGGTGATTAATAAATGCTTGTTTCCTTTCTTTATTTCCAGCCTTAGATCTATGATCCTATGAGCTGTTCCAGTCTCACTTCTTTATTCAACTCATTCCTGGACATTTGAAGAATTCACACAAAGGAAGCACTCACATGGAGATCAAAAGAGATTTTGATCCACAGTCATTCTCAAGGTCTCTTTTAAGAACTGTGGAACTGATGGTGTGACATGGGAGATGCTGGTGAAGGACTGCCCAGAATGGTATACCCTCATCAAATAAGGTTCTTCGTTCTATGAAGAAAGCAGAATTGAAGTAGCTCAAAGGAAAAGTGAGATATGCAGGTTTAGAGAGTTCACCCCAAATGTTCACATGGACAATTTGTGCTGAACCTGTGGGAGCACCTTCTGAACTCATATTAGTCTGACCTTCACTCTAACATGCTGATGTTATTTTAGTCCTTTTTGAGAATGAAGGACAACAACCAACCTGGATGGTTACATTTAAAGACAGTAAATAGAACAGGTACTGTTGCAGAAAATTTGAAAGTAGGTAGTTCAAAAATCCTCTCTTTTGGGGATGGGAATATACTCGGGGTATTTATGACAAGATCACTGATACTCATGGTGTGCTAGACCAAATAACAAAGTCACATCATCAATCAAACAATACATGCACAAATATTGATTGAGTCTTTGTTGTGTGTAAGACATCAATGGGCCACATAATGAAATCATGGGCAGCTGTAATGCAGGAGAAACTGGAGTTTGATTTCATGATACAATGTCTCTTTCCATTTCCCTTTGCTCCTATCCATGATGGGAGGTATCACTTCTGCCATAAGACATGGCAACCTTGCTTTTTAATTCCAATCTCCATTTTTTTCTTCAACTCACTCCTAGACACTTCCATTTGTAGATCCTCAATAAACCTAAAAACCAAACTCATTCCCTTTTCCCCAAGTCAATATCCCCTCTTGACTTCCCTAGCTCTATTAATGACACCATCATTCTCTTAGTGACCATGACGATCAATTGCCAAATCTAATGGCCTTTGGCCAGTCTTCATTTCCATTGATCACTTCTGACCATCCCTTTCCTTCCTGAAATTCCCTCCTCCAGGAGTTTCTTTAACTCTTCACTATGCTGGTTCTGTGCCTCCCTGGCTGAATATGTTTTCTATGTCTCCATTATTATCTTTTCTTTCCCCTTTTTCAGTCCCCTGAACATGGGTGATTGAATGAGTAAGCATTTATTCTGCACTTACCATGTGCCATGCACCACAGAAACAAATGTTCTCTAGGAGTTTTCATTCTCATAGAAGAAGACAACACATATAGAATGTTTCAGCTGAAAGGTAAATGTTAGGGCATAGTAAATCTTTGGGTAGAATCCCAAAGATGATGACAAAACCTTGGGGGTACCTACTTTGCTCCTTGGATCATGCCCTGGAGAACTTAATCCATCTGATAGTGGGAGAACTCTCACTCTGTGCCTCCACTATCCTAATCGGAGAGAGCTTCCTCTGACCCTAATACCTTGCCCAATCATGTTCCATTTTACTTGCTGGCTATCTCTTCACTAATAGTTTTATGTCTATCCATGCCCCCTTCATGCTGCCTTTACTAGCCTGTGCTCCACCCAATCCTCACTTTCCAGTTCTAAAATCCATAATGAAAGAAAATCTCACATTGTTGATGGAAAATGGTGTGTCAATAAACTCCCTTATGTCTCTAGTCATTGTTCTAATAACTTTCCACTCCAGAATAACCATCCCTGGCTGCTTCCCTTGTGTGTGTTGTAGAAGGCAGGGCAGTCTTTGCTTTTGTATTTGTATCCTCAGTATTTAAAACATCATAAGTACTTAAATAAATATACATACATATATATATATATATATATATATATATATATATATATATATATATATCCATTCACTTTTTTAAATTTATTCTTCTGTTTGAGTTTCAGTTTCTTCATTTGTAAAATGAGGGAATTGAATTAGATGACCTCTAAGATTTCTTCCTAAGCATTTCTAGTGTAGATTTAGAGAACTGTGGAACAAGCGAAATATATCCTGAAACAATTATAATGATAATAATAATAAACATTATTGAGCACTTAATATGTGCTAGGCACCATGCTAAGCACTTTACAAATTTATTTTTTTTTTTTGGAGGGCAATTGGGCCAAGTGACTTGCCCAAAGTCAAAGGCTAGTAAGTGTGTTAGGTGTCTGAGGCTGCATTTAACCTCAGGTCCTCCTGACTTCAGGGTCGGTGCTGTTTTCACTGCCCCACCTAACTGCCGCAACACTTTACAATTATTAAGCTCATTGGATCCTCATGACAGTCCTGGGAGGTAGGTGCTATTGCTATCCCCATTCTACAGATGAGGAAACTGAGGCCAACAGAGATTTAGGGACTTGCTCAGAGAGCTAGTGTCTGAAACTAGATTTGAACTCAGGCTTTCCTAACTACAAGCATTGCTCTACTCTATCCACAGTACTACCTAGCTATCCCTTGTGTTATGTCTTCCATTATTCCCTAATAAGCCACTATCTTACAGTGTTATGAAGGCTACTTTGTTGTAGTGCCTACACTGTCCTTGGCAGGGCCAAAACTAGGGTGAAGTGACCAGGATTTTGCCCAGAGTATTGGATTTAAAGAATGTTGATTAGTAGCAGTAGTTTTTATGGGGGTTTTTTTGTTGTTTTTTTCAGGGAAAGGCAGGGCAATTGGGGTTAAGTGACTTGGCCAAGGTCACATGGCTAGTAAGTGTTAAGTGTCTGAGGCCAGGTTTGAACTCAGGTCCTCCTGACTCCAGGACCGGTGCTCTATTCACTATGCCACCTAGCCATGCCATATAGTTGTCTTTTAGCAGAAGAGAAACAAATGCTCTTAGCATTTAGATTAAAAAGTAATAATTAGCCAAAACCGGAATTGACCAGTTGCAATATATCCTTTCATTGACCTATTCTACTCTTCTTTTACTTTTCCACCCTCTCATCTCATAAAATATGCCACTCATCCCCCCAAACAAAAATTCCTCGTTATGGCTCTGGTCGCTGGAGAGATAAAAAAGGGATTTCTTTGAACCATCAAAAAAACACTCAGCCATCAGGAGGACCAGATAAATAATATAGAGTAGACAAAGAAACCTCATGCTTTCTGTTCAGATAAGGGGCTCATAGCAAGGCTAATCAATAAACAAAGTACCCAGAGTCTAGGGCAGTGGCAAGTGACTTGAGGGAGATAAGAGAAGCAAGAGAGGCGTCATCAGGAGAGGCTTTGTGGAGGTGCATTGAACTGAACATTAAAGGATCTGATTAAGAGAACTTGAAAGAGGAAGACATTCTGGGCAGGAGCAGCAACAAGCTTAGGTCAGTGGCAGGAAGGAACATGACTAGTACAGGCTGATAGTGAAGAGGTCAACCTGTCTACCAAGAAGGAAGGAATATATTCCTATCCTCATGGAGTCTGGAAACTTGGAGCTGTAAGGGACCTTAGCAATTATGTCCTCCAGCCCCCTCAATTTACAAAGAGGGAAACTGAAGCCCAGAGAGGGGATATGAACTGTCCAAGGTCATTTCTTTATCTTCTTAATCACTCCCCCTCCCACACTTGAGGCAGGGTACAGTAGCTACTTAGGGAATCAATATAGAATTCTGGAGTGACCCTGAGCACAAAATACACTTAAAGCAATTGGATTTCACCTGCTGTCAATACTAATTGCTTCCTAGTGAAGCTGAAAGCCAATTTAGATCAATTTTCAGAGTAACATTTCATGACACATAATAGGAATTGGGGGTTTTCACATAGAGATATATTATAGCCTTCCTTCTCTCCATTAATCTTGTAATTCTATCAAAACCAACAACAATTAAGTTTGCCCAGCATGATTCTTTTCTTGGTAAAACAACATTTGTTTATTGCTCATGATGCAGTTATTATCAAGATATTTATAGCACCTTTTCCCTTCTTTTTCTCACAATGTTTTACTTTGTTTCTGGTCCAGGAGATCCTAATTATCAAGTTCTGACTCTTGAAAAAGAAGGATTGTTGTCATTTCTTCCAACTCTCTATTCTCCTTCTATTGCTTAGGCCCCAAAACACTTCTATCAGGACAAAGTGGCCTCCAGCTTGTACTTAACATAGACCCCATCCAAATACCAAGCAATATTCCCTACCAACTGTGACTAACATAGGCACATAGACTTGAAAGATAGGCTATGTTACAGTGGAAAGAGCTTATGAGGTTTGGAGTCAAAAGACTTGGCTTTGAATTCCAGCTCCGGCCCTTACTGCCTGGGTGAACTTTGTCAAATTACTTAACCTCTGGGATTCTGGGGTGAGTTTTTTTTTTGAAGTTAAATAAGAGGGTTGGATCCCACAACTTCTAATCTTCCTTTCAGCTCCAAACCCAAGTTATTATCTATTTCTATTTCAATCTAATTCAATAAACATTTATTAAGTGCCTACCATTTTTCAGGAACTGTCCTAAGTACTGGTGATACAAATAAGAAAAAAGACAATCCCTACTCTCAAGGAGTATATGATATAAAGGGGGAAGACAACATACAAAAGGAAATGGAAAAGGAGGAGGAAGGGATACCAGGGGATACCTGGTCCCAAGGAGTTGAAATCAAGCAAAGATGCTGTTGGGAAATATACAATTACCAGGAAAGGTCAGCTCCCAAACCTCTATAAAAGAAGACTTTGGGAGGGGGTCAGTGCCCCATGCCCAGTCTTGAATTCAGAGGGCAGCAGCAATTGAAAGTGTTGAGAATCAATGATTTTTGGTACTATATATAATGCTCCAATTCAATCTAATACTAAGATCTGTGATCTTATGACCTAATATGATGCCAAAATGAATTGAACTGAATGCAGTTCTATTTGAAAATTATTTATTAAGCATCAAATGTAGGCAATGTATTGTGTAAGGCACTGGGGATTCACTGACACCAATGACAAACACCTGTGTCCTCAGAGAACTTTTATTCTACTGAGAGATGTGGTCTATAATCAGTAAATTAAGTAGAAGATAATTTTGGGATAAAAAGAACACTAAGGAATAAGGTAGCTGAACCTTAAATGAAACTAAGGATTCCATGAAGAAGAGATCAAGGGAAAGAGAATTCCAGGCCTCTGTAAAGATGCAACAGAAATCAGGAGGGGAGAGAGGGAATGCTGAGTTAGGAAAATACTAGGAAAGCCAGACTGATGGGCAGTCTGCATGAAGGAGAATAATGACAGATGTTTGGAAAGGTGTATTGTAGCCAGACTATGAAGGGCCTTAAACGTGAAGCTGAGGGGTTTGTATTTTATCCTGGAGGCAAGTGGGGACCATGGAAGATCTTTGAGAATTGGAATGGCATGGTTGGAGCCTCACTTTCAGAAGACAATTATAGCAGGTTTGTAGAGGATGAATTGGAGAGGTGCAGGGGAAACTGGAGGCAGGTAGAATAATTCAAATGCCACTGGGATAGAATCCTGAGGAGAGGTGATGAGGTTCTTGCTATGAGGGTGGAAAAAAAGGGAGGCTTGCCAGACAGGTTTTTGAGGTAGAATCAACAAGACTTTGGCAAGTAATAAATAACTAACCTGATGCTAAAATAACCTTCCCAAATCAATTAGGGAAAATAAAGAATCATTTTGTGTCAGTCAAATAACCAGATAATTGACTGAATTTGTCACTTTTCCAACATTTTATTTAGTCATGTTGCTAGAAATCCAAGACATCCTATCTCAATCAAGAATTCCTCTGAGAGAAAGGAATGGCAGGAGTTAATTCTTTTCATATCTCACTGTGAGTCATTAGGATCATTGAGAAGGAAGGAAAAGAGGTGTCCTCTACCCCCTTCCAGAGACAGGAAGCAGCTAGGGGACAACTGGCCATGAAGGAATTTATGAGACAACTACTCTGACACAGGAATTCCTCACACTCAGGAGTGCAGCTCTTGGAATTAGCACTTATCTTCGAAACTAATAAAATTTTCATTTATAAAATTGTGAGATATTTGCTTGTTAAGTGTCAAATTAGAAGTGTCATACATAGATTTTCACAGGTTTTCTGGGGGCATGCTTTCCCACTTCCTTTGACCCCTTAAACCTTCACCAAGAAACCCCTGCACTAGGTGTGTGCTGGAGGCAGATCAAAACTGCTCTTCAGCTTGTTAAATTGTCAAGGTGACCATTTACACTTCAGGAACAGGTCAACAGCAAATGCTATAATTCAGTGCTCAAATATTGTTTTGTTGATTGTCTTAGACTTAAGAAAATGATAAAATTAAGAAAATGTCAGCAATGTAGACTAAGCTTAAAAGTATGTTGTGAGAATATTTTTCCACCTGAGGGCAGCTGATTGTTAAACATTTATCTATGTGGCCCAACAAAGAATCCATCAAAATTGCTCAACTGATCATGCAGATTGAATGGGGGAAGAGGGAAAGGCAAAGGGGAACAAATTTGAATCCTCTACTGAGATGGAGGACTGTCAGACTGAGTAATCTGCCGTCTGCCCTGCCTAAACTTTCTACCTTCTCTGCCTCTATGCCCTGCAGAGCCCTGGCACTTATATCTGGCTATCTGGCTTACTACTGTAACATAAGGAGTCCTAAGTCTTTTCATCTATCCTTCAGTCATGTTGTTTTTTTTCTTTGTCATCTCCCTCAATTACAGTGTGTGCTCCTTGAGATTCAAGGCTGTCTTGTTGTTTCTGTTTGTAGTCCAGCACAAGGTTTGGCACATAGCAAGCACTTAAGAAATTATTTCTTAGGGTAGCTAGGTGGCATAGTGAATAGACCACCAATCCTGGAGTCAGGAGACTTACCTGACTAACTGAGGTTAGGAGACTAACCTCAGACACTTACAAGCTGTGTGACCTTGGGCAAGTCACAACTCCTCTAAAAATTTAATTAAATTTTTAAAAGACATGAGTTCTCATTTATTCACTCATGCACTGAAGTATCTCATGCTCTTTGTGTCATGGACATAAGGGTAAATAAATAACCTATAGACTCTTCTTATACAACAGACACAAAGCTGTCACTGTCGAACTCTCTCAAAGATTTGTTATTTTACCACAATTTATCTCAGTTAACATTTGTCTCCCCACATCTATGCATACCTCTCCCTCCTTCCATTTCCAAACTTTATGCCTCATTTTCTTCCTTTTTTCATTTTTAAGGAAGTCTTTTATTCCAATCAATCAGAAATATTGTATCCCAACAGCTTGCTGTGATAAACAGTAGTCTGCTTCACAGAAGACCTGTGTTCAAGTCTCCCATTTGACATCTATTGGCTGTATCAGTTGCTATAAATCACTTCATTTCTCAAGATCTCAAGCAGCTCTGGAACTCTTAAATAGTGGAATAAAGAACTGATGACCTATGGTGGTAAAGGGAGCTTCCTCACCAGAAGTTGCCCACACCATTGAAATGATTTATGCAGAGCAAAACATCAATAACTTCTGGTGAGAAACACCCTTTACTGGTGCAGATTGGCGATGCTCTGCAATTTGTAGTCTCTTTAAACATTTTAAATATATTTTATTTCATTAAATATTTGCAAATTACACGTAAAATTATTCAACATTAATTTTTTTTAATTTCAGTTTCAAATTCTCTTACTCCCTACCCCTCCTTTCCTTTACTTGAGAAGACAAGCAATTTGATACCAATTATATATGTGGAGTCATGCAAAACGTATTTGCATATTAGTATATTGCAAAAGAAAACATGGACAAAAAGCAAGAAAAATAAAATTTTAAAAGTATGTTTCAATCTGTATTCAGAGTTCAGTTCTCTTTCTAAGTGGATCCTTTGGTATTGTTTTGTATCATTGTCTTGATCAAAGGAACTAAATCTTTTACAATTCATCATCATTAAAACATTAAGTGTTAAAATATTGCTGTTACTGTATACAATGTTTTCCTAGTTCTACTCACTTCACTTTGCCTCAGTTCATGTCATTTCTTATAGCACAGTCATATACCATAACTTGTTTAGCCATTCCCCAACTGACGGGCATCCCCTTGATTTCTAATGCTTTGCCACTACAAAAAGAGCTGCTATAAATATTTTTGTACAAATAGGTCATTTTCCCTTTTTAAAAATCTCTTTGGGATACAAACCTAGTAGTGGTATTGTTGGATGAAAGGGTATGTACAGTTTTATAGTCCTTTGGGCATAGTTCCAAATTGCTCTCCAGAATGGTTGGACTAGTTCTCAACTCCACCAACAGTGCATTAGAGTCCCAGTCTCTCCACTTCTCTTCAACAATTTTCATTTTCTTTTTCTGTCATATCAGTCAATCTGATAGGTATTTGGTGTTATCTCAGTTGTTCTAGTTTGCATTTCTTTAATCAGTAGTGATTTGGAGTAGTGTTTTTTTTTTTCCTATGAGACTATTGACAGCTTTGACTTCATCTGTAAACTGAGCATTTATCAACTCTTTCTGACCTCCTATGTTGTCTTGGGTTAGAAAAATGTCTTACTGGGTGCAGGAAGCATACATTCATCTCAGTAAAGGGACAGGGACAGGGTAGAGAACAAAACAAGGTGGGGGTGCAGGATAGGAAGGAGGGACATACAATTAACCTCTCACAATTTGCCCAC
>JAQQSW010009211.1:0-13287 GCA_028646575.1 Pseudocheirus occidentalis
CCCGCCCCCAGCCCTCCTCACCGCCCCCCCCCCGCTCTTTCCCACGGTTACTGCCCCCAGGGCTGGGTCCAGTGACCAGATTGTGTGAGCCGCCCCTCAGCTCTTGCATTATGATCGATATGGGGTGGGGCCGAGGGGTAGGTGAGGGCCCCCCCCCCCACCAGGAACGGTAAGGGGGAGGGGCAGGAGAGCCGCCCTCCCCTCCCCCATGCTCTCTATGGGGAGGGGCAGCCCTGGCTGGGCGGAGGCGGGGGCGGGGTAGACCTGGGGTAGACACCTACCCGCTCCATTTCTCCCCCGCCCAGTCCTCTCTTGCCCTCCCCTCCCCCCTTCCCACCGGCACCGCTTTACCTGCTCAGCTCGGGGAATGCTGCCTTGTGACCTTTTAAGGCTCGGAAAAGAAAGTAAGGAGTCCAACCCCCTGAGTGAGCGTTGAATGACGGGGAAGTTTTCCAATCCGGAGTTCGGGATCTGGGAGGATTGACGACTTGGAGAGGACCAAGGGGGTGGGCCCTAGACTAAGGTGGAGAGGAGGAAGGAGCAGGAGGAGGAGGCAGGGGCAGGGGCAGGGGCAGGGGCAGGGGCAGGGGCAGGGTGGGGGGAGATGAACCGTAGGGGAAGGACTCCTTGCTCCTAAAGGAGGAGGAAGAGCGCCTCTGAATCCGAAAAGGCCTGAGCCTCCCTGGGCTGCAAAGCAGAGCTTTTGATGGGGAGTAGTGGACTGGGCGTTTTGAGGACGTTAGGCAAGTCATTGGTAGGAAAAAACCAAGTGAGCTGGAGACGTACGTTGACCGGAGTCTCTTCCTGTAGGTTGTCTCTGAGGATAGTGTATTGAGGTCCATTTATTGTAGATGAGGGTTTTACGTCCATCTTCCCCTGTTAGGCCTCTTGGTGCAGGGATTTCACTTACAAGAGTCATTAATGCCGGACTAGGACAAGGGCTAGCACTTTTGGTGTTCCCAGGGCCAGTAGGGGCCACGGGGAATAATTGAGAAAATGGGTCAAAGGAAAAGGGCAGCCGGTGGAAGCAAGTGGTATTGGTACCACAAACATGCCAACCTAAACTACCAGGCCTTCTGTTGGAACTACAACAGAGATCGTAGGGAATTTTAAGACGGGCTCTTTATAAAGTCGCACTTTAATTTTTTTACATTTAAATACAACCAATGGACTCCTAGGAGAGAAGGAACTTCCCCTGCACTGTTGTCTCAGAATGGTGTATAGAACCTTTAATCTAAAGAGTCTAGATCGGGGGTGGGGAACCCGAGGCCACATGTGTCCCTCTAGGTCCTCAAGTTCGGCCCTTTGAATCCAAAAACTTATTTGAACTCAGTCAAAAGGCTGAACCCAAGGACCTAGAAGGCCATGTATGTCCTCAAGGCTGCAGTTTCCGTATCCCTAGTCTAGGTAGTTAATGAGAGGCCTAGCTTTTACTTTCTGCCTTTATAAATATCTTTGCCTAAGTAGGGACAGTTTTATAGACTTCATAGTCTAATTTAGTATTATGTAATACCAAGAGTCCATCGTTTTCTACAGGCACTGGTCACAGTATCTGGGGCTACCAAGCAGTCCTGGAAACTCCCTAGTGACCATTTGTCTTGATTCACACTTAGTATGGGAATGGTAAAGTAAAACCAGTCAAAAATTAGCACTGATAGCCCAATCTAGTGGGGTTTTTTCCTTTTCCCCTGAGGTCAGGGTTCGACTTGTGGGATGTTTAAGTCACCTATAACAGCTAAATGAATTCTAAGAGAATGACTCATTCAAAGTGAATAGTGTTTAAAAAAAATGGTCTAAATTATCTCTTTTAAAGTGATGCTAAATTGTTTCTAGTTTCATACTAGGCCCTAGAAATTTGACAAAGGATATTAAAGATAAATCATCTTTTAATGGAATGTTTTCAAATCTGTGTATAGAAAATGAGCCCTATTTTTAAAAGGGGTATATATTGAACTTTGGGGAAGGGGTAAGGAAGTATATTTTATTATATTGAAAGTAGCCCTACTAAAAAGTGCCTTAGTTGGCTAGGAGAACAGACACATTTAACAATCAAATTATTTATTAAGCATTTGCAGTTTGCAAGATAATATAAGTATTGTGGGAGGTAAGACTTGATCTCAATCCGTTAAGTGCTTACTAAGTACTGGGCACTGCACTAAGTTCTAAAAAGGCAATCTCTGCCCTCAAGGAGTTTACAATCAAATGGAGGGGACAACATGCAAACAAATATATACAAAGCAAGCTCCGTACAGGATAATTAAGAAATAAACAGGGGCAGGTAGGTAGCACAGTGAAAAGAGCACCATCCCTGGAGTCTGGAGTAGTTCCAACTTGGCCTCAAACATTTAACACTAGCCATGGGACCTTAGGCAAGTCACTTAACCCCAATTGCCCTGCCTTCCCCCCTCCAAAAAAAAAAAAAAAAAACCAGAAATAAACAGAGGAAAGTACCAATATTAAAAACGGTAGGGAAAGGTTTCCTGTAGAAAATGCAATTTTAGCTGAAACTTAAAAGGAACCTAAGGAAACCAGTAGACTGAGATGAGGAAAGAGAGCATTCTGTGCTTGGGGAACAGACAGAAAATTTCTGGAGCCGAGAGCTCAAGTATTGTTTGTGGAACAGCAAGGAAATCTTCCTTGAATTGAAGAGTACATGTCAGGGAGTAAGGTATAAGAAGAAAGGTTAGGAAGGGGCTAAGTTATGACAGGCTTTGAATACCAAACAGTGAATTTAGTGTTTCATCCAAAAAGCAATAGGGAACCACTGGAACTTGTTAAGGGGGAGGTGGGTTGAGGTGATACGGAGGAACGTGTGCTTTAGAAAATCAGGATTATTGCTACCTTCAAGGAGCTTATTGCAATTTAATGGGGAAAATTAAAGATACATGGTAGATGGAAGAGCTGTCATAAGATTAACAGAAGTTAGGAACAGAAAGGCAGATTTAAGGGATCTAAATGGAACATAACTAGGTTATGTAACTGTGGCAACAGGTGAGGTTTCCTAGTGTAGAAAGTACAGTTCATACCTGTATTTCAGGTGGAAGAATAGAAGAAAAACATGCCTTGAAAAAAACAATGTTGAAGGTGTTGTTGGGCCAAAGAGATTTGTAAATCACTTAACGTCTGTATTTTAATTTGTTCACCTATAAAAGTATATCCCCACCTTTCTTATCTGACAACTATAAGATGAAATGAGCAAATACATTTTAAAGTGCTTTGAAAGGTAGAATTTTACTCCAGAAATAAAGTTACTGATCAGTGCCCTTAGCTGGAGAAAGGCTGACCCACATACGCCCTCGCTTCTCTCCTAAATCCTCTACCTGATACAAACTCCATGACTTTTTGTCAAGTCCAACAAACTTTCTTCCGAGTGGGAAGATGTAATTCATTCAGTTAGAGCTAGTGAGTCTAGACCATTAAGATAGTTTCAGTTCTGGTTATACAGGAATGTCTTTATTATGTGCTGTTAATCATTGAGGCAAAATAATATGAGTAGAGCAACACAAGTCCACTACCCACTCCTCAATAAATTCAGTTCATGTTAAATATTGACAGTATAGGCTAAGCACTGAGGAAACAAATGAAAAATGACAGTCACAATGAGGGCAAGGAACTTGTAGTTGGGGAGAGGAAGGGGACAGGGACAGATATATATATATATATGATATATATCTCATAAAGATATGTCTATATCTTTATGAGGTGTATATGTATACATATACATATATATACATATATATATATGTGTGTGTATATATATATATACACACATCATAAAGGAAGAGTCAAGGTATGCTTAAGGGCAGAACCTTGGAGAATACATACTGTCAAGACACCAGAGAAAGATGAGGAGCCTGAAAATGCTATAGGAGCATAACCATGAGAGTACCATGCATATGAATCAGAATAGTTCACATCACACAGTCTACTCCCCTGATGGTGTCAGTTGCCTCCTATGCAAAGTATCATTTAAAAACACTTGTAATCTGGCATAAAGTCACATTAATATTTTGGCGTAACTGGCTAAAGTCCATTACAAGATTATATTGTTGGCCTCAAGATCTGGTGACTAACCACAGATGAGTAGTCTTTGAGCCATGTGGGCCTAAGCATGGGGTACCACTGGCAAACCTAATACATTACTCAAAAAAATGAGAGGGGAAAAAGAAATAAAGTGGGACAAGAGAAGAGGAAGGAAAGTCTAGCCTCACCATTACAACACTTAACTGAAATTTGGGAAAAGCATTTGTTCTCTCATTCTTCTTGAATGACATCAGACAAGTATAGTTTGTTAATTTTTCTTATGAAAGATTCATATGATAGTATCTTCCACCTATCTCACATTCCTTGACCTGTTTCCTACCCCTAGACTTGATTATAATTCCCTTTCCCTGTTCCTGGGTTTATAATTCTAATCAAACTAGCCTATATCTTGTCTTGGTCTTTTCAAACTTGATATGTTTTTTAACTAATATTGGCATCAAGTATAGGGTATTTTTAATCTAATCTAAAAATTACCTAGTATGCTGCGAAGATTTAGTGAATATTAAATAATGTTACATATGTACATAGCAGTTATGAAGCTAAGGTAGAAATTAAATATGAATATATCACTTGCTCAAGAATATGCAATATTCTTGCTTAGGAGAAGCTTAGTTCACAGGGGTTTTTTTTGTTTTTTTTAGAGAATTGGGGTTGATGATCATCTAGTCTTATCCCAATTTATTTGGAATTGGGCAAACAAAACTATAAACACCATTTCCTTTTCAGAGATAGCTAGCTGTTAGAGGTTCACCAGATATTTGCTAAGATTTACTCACATTAAAGTGAAGGTGTTGGCATATACTAGTTAACAAATGAAATAATGGGTATGAGAGTGCTTTTTGTGCCTGATAACTATACAAATACAAGATATCATCATTGCTGAAACCCTGTCAGCATTATTCAAGGACTTCCTCTGGAGAAGTAATCCTATGAGAAAAGAAAATGAGGAAGAGTTCATGTACTTCCATGTCCATCCAACCAGTTGAGCCTGTCACTGTGTGACCCACAAGACCTCTGTAGGGAGCTAGAAAGGCAGGCAGTGCCAGGATTCCAAATGTATACTCATTTACAATTCAAAATTGGTCAGCAGCAGTCAGGGTGGAGAAAGGTCAGAAGAAGAATTTGTCCCTTGCTGGCTTTGCATTTCGGTCCCAAGCACCCAAGAAGAAGCAGAGTGAACATTTGGAATTCATTAAGGCCAAAATGCAACTGAAATGAATAAATTTTAGAAAAGTGGAAAAGAATTTGGTTTATCCATTTAGTAAAGATAAGGTTCCTCCAGAGGACCCAAGGACATTATGATTTTGTGGCAGCTTTCCTGGATCTAAATTTCTGTGGATTTTATTTTATTTTTCTCCTTAAAAGCTTGTTTTGGTTTTACCTCCCTTTTTACGTTTATTTCAGGATAATCGCTCTCAACTTGAAATCCCTTTTTAAAGTCTAGGTTTTCCTATCCATAAATCAAAGTAACTGACTCCTTAGAATATTCCAGTAGTTTGATGAGAATAGCAATTCCTACTCAGCCCACAGAAGGATGTTAGACAACTCATTTGAGGAAGCCAAATAGGTTTTTGTACATGATTATCTTTCAAACAGTTAATGCCTCACTTATTTGTTAGACATTGATTTTTTGGACAGGTTAATAAAGTTGGCAGACTTCTGGCTAGAACAATTAAGGAACAAATAAGTAACTATTGTAGGAACATTTTAATTGATAAGTGTCCAAAGAAAGAAATGGACAAATTTGCTGATGAATTTCAACCAGAGTTTGTCTGATAATCCTTGTATGTAGTTTATAAGAAGTCATTGTTGAACTTCGGGTCTCTTAATAAGAGTTGTGACAAAATGAGTTTACAGCCAATTATTCTCCATGCATGTAAATAGCTGTTCAATAGGTACAAATAAGTTAAAATAAATCAGCTAGGATAAATCTGTAGATATGAGAGAACAGGCACTAAAAAAAAATGGTACAAAGGTCAGTGAGAACAATTGAGCAGAAGGAGCTGAGGTGACTTAATGAAGGCTTGATTGTTTTATTGGAGTAGGTTAGGAATCATAGGTCAGAAAGAACTGGGTGTTGTATTTGAGGTAGGTAGAAAGGAAGAAATATAGACAGGGATGGACATAATACCTATAACAGATAAAAGGGAAAGAAAATCTGGCTTTTAAAATTTGACCATGACATCTTGTAGCTTACATTTACTGGAATGAACTTGGAATTTTCTGTACTGACAACTAAATAGCATTTGGCTTCAAAATGCTAATTGAATGTTGAGCCTCCCTACAGATTTTTTTTTTTAATTCTCAGACATTGAAACATGGAGACTTCTGCTCCTTATAAACCTATGACAAAAGACCTAGGCTTTAGTAATGAACTTTGTAAACTTGCTTAAAAACCTTATTGCTAGTTTGATTACAAACATTTTAAATTGTTTTCATTTATGTGAGTCCGATTACAACTAAATTATAAAGTCAAGAACAAGGATGTTTTCATATTTCTTGACTTCCTGTTCTCATCCCCTTAATGCTTAGTATGGTGCCATATATATCATAGGTACATAGTAATTATTTGTTGAATCAATGAAAATTTTAGTTGGAGATGATTTTCTATGATACTGTATTTGAGAAATAACTTCAATAATTCACATAATTTAAAAAACTTATTGTTAATCATTTTATTCCTTCCCATATGTTTTATAATAAATACTAAATTATCTAATTAAATTTAATTTCCTTTCATTTATCTTATTCTTGACACTACTGTCAATGTAGATTAGGAGTGAAATGGAGAGAATACTATCCTCTTCCCTTGAGAATAAGGACAGGTGAGCCTCCAAGCTACACTATTTGACAAGAACCTAATTAGTTGATTCTGAGGCCAGCTCTTATCAGTGGCTGTTACCCCCTAGCAATCTGATCAGCCCAATACCAGTTCTCTGATGTCTTCCTGCTACCATAGATAGAAACATTACCAGGTACCCTTTCTAGAAGTACATTCTACTGTACATAGAAAAATATTTTCCTTTTCTTCTAATCCATAGTGGAATAACTCAAAGGAAGGTAGATACCTATTTGTGCACAATGTCCTAACTAATGTATCTTGCCTTGGTGACCTCTGGGATATTCTGAAGATAAGCTTGAGTGGCTTCCAGTTCTGCCAGAGGACTTTGGTTCAAGTGCTAAGAGCAAAGAAGAACTGGGAATGGAATTTGGAGCAAGGAAGTTATGTCTGGTGAAGGAGAAGCGTTACTATAACAAGTTTTTGGTGGTAAAAAAGTAGGTCAGTCATGTTAGTTGTATGAAATAAAGATGCAGAAATTCTTTTGGAGGATGTGATTGGTAACAAAATTTCTGCCTTCCAGATTGGAGTGGTAGGTAATAAGTGAATTTTGATTTGAAGGGGCAATAAAAAGGAGGGTTTGGAAATATAGAGTGAATGGCAAGTCCAAGAACTAGAAGACCACTTGGAGGAATAAATAAGTTGATTTGGAAGAAATAGGTATAGTACTGGGAAGAATATAAGCCGTTTTCATCAAGGTATTAAGTATTACTCTTCTCCCTTTTTCCTCATCTTCTGTCACCACTTTCTCCTTTTTTCACATGATGAAATAGCCTTCCTCCTTACCAAGACTAACTCTCTCCTTGTGTTAGTGATTGCATTCCATCCTGTCTCCTCCAAAAGATTTCTCCCTCTGTTATCCCCACTGTCTCACTTATTTTCAATCTCTCTCTCTCTCCCCATGACTCGTTTCCTACTACCTACAGTGATGCCTATGTCTCCCTAATCATGAAAACAAAAAAACAAACCTTACTAGATCCTTTCATCCCTGCTAATTATAGTCCTATTTATCTTCTGCTCTTTGTAGATATCCTCTAAAAGGTTACCTACAATAGTTGCTTCCACTTTCCTCTCCTTAACTCCTTACAGTCTGGTTTCTGACCTAATTCTACCCAAATTGTTCTCTCCAAAGTTAATAATCTCTTAATTGCTAAATCCAAAGGACTTTTTTCAATCCTCATTCTCCTTGATCTCTCTGCAGCCTTTGACACTGTTGATCACTCTGTCCTCCTTGATACTCTCTTCTCTCTAAGCTTTCATGACTCTATTCTTTCCTAGTTTTCTTCCTACCTATCTGAGTACTCCTTCTCAGTCTTCTTTGCTTCATACTCCTCCAGATCAGGCCCTCTAACCATAGGTGTCACTCAGGGTTCTGTTTTGGGTCCGCTTTTCCTATGCTACTTTACTTGGTGATATCAGCTCCTGTGGACTTAATGACCATCTTTATGCTGATGATTCTCTAATCTACCTTTCCTTCTCCAAACTCTCTGCTGACTTCTAATTTAGCATCTCCAACTGCCTTTCAGCCATCTTGAACCAGATGTCCAATAGACATCTTAAATGCAATATATCCAAAACTCCCCTCTACCCCCTTTCCTTGTTACTGTAGAGGGCAACACCATCCTCCCAGTCCCTCAGACTTCCAACCTAGGAGTCATCCTGGATTCCTCACTGTCTCTCACCTCGAATATCCAAGCTATTGCCAGGGCTTGCTGATTCCACCTTTATATCATCCCCCTACTGTCTTCTGAGACTGTCACCACTCTACTGTATGCTTTCATCATCTCAGACCCTGACTACTGAAATGACCTACTGGTGGGTCTACCTGCCTCAAGTTCCTTCACACTCCAATCCATTCTCCATTCAGCCACTAAAGTGATTTTCCTAAAACAAAGGTCTCATATAAACAAAGGTCTCAATAAACTCCAGTTGCTTTCTTTTGATTCCTGGAACAAATACAAAGTGCTCTGTTGGCATTCAAAGTCCTTTACAACCTCCTCCTCCAACCTTTGGAGTCTTCTTACACCTTACTCCCCAACAGGTACTTTTAAATCCAATAACAATGGCCTTTTGGCTATTCTACTCCATCTCTTGGCTCCAGGCATTTTCTCTGGCTGTCCTTCATGCCTGGATTACTCTTCTTCCTCCAATTCAACTACTGACCTCCAAGCCTTCCTTTAAATCCTACCTCCTATGGGAAGCCTTCCCCAACTCCTTTTAATGCCTTCACTCTGTTAATTCCTATTTATCCTGTATATAGCTTACTTTGTATTGTTGTACTTGGCCTCACCTGACTCCCTTGATCCTTTCCCCTCCCCCCATTCTGCCCTAGTCATCTTCCTGTTTCATCAAGGAAGTTGGCTGCAGGGCCCCCCAAGGTTTCCCTGCGAGAGAGACTTAAAATGTGTACTAGCCAATCCCTGCTGTAAACCTCTTATTATGTAATCCCTGACCATTGAGAGTTGGGGGGACCCTATATATATATATATATATATATATATATATATATATATATCAGTGATCTCCCCTTGGTCAGGCCTGTTTCATTTGGGCAAGGTAAGATGTAGCCCCGAACAGCGCACGCTAAATAAAATCCACTTCCAAAAATACTCTGGGGGTCTCTTTCTCGTTTATTTTGGCACAACATTTTGGAGGCCCCAGCGAGATTTGCAGTGTCCCATGTCACTGCGGAGACCCCAAACAGGAGGAGCTCTCGGCCTCGGGAGCAGTCATCTGCTCACCCCGATCCCTAGGGGAGCCGGCCCCTGAGATATCCTCAGGGCCCCAGGACTCGAGGAGAGAAAGATTGTAACTGCTTCCCGACTCTGACCTGCCCCTGATTCGACCCTGTGTGGATTAAGAACTGCCGGAGGTGAGTACATTCGTGTTTCCCTATTCTGGTGGGTTGGGGCCGGACTCGGCTTGGGTGTTTTTGTACACACCAACCCCCAGGCACCCCAAGACGTTGGGTCACTGCCTGCGCCTGGTTGCCTGGTTCCCTGGTTCTGGTCTGGTTTGTTAGTGTCTGTCTGTCCATCCATCCGTCCATCCATCTGTGTCTGTCTTTGTGCTTTCTGTTCATTTCCGTTTGCTGTATGTTTGTGTGTCTGTTTTGGTCTGATTCTGTGTCTGTCTGTTTGTAAATTGTCCATGTTTTATGTGTGTCTGCATTGCCTTATGAGATTTTCTCTGGGAGTCATCCCCTTACGCCGACCTCCCTCCATACCCGGAAATGGGTTGTAAGTGGGGGACATTGTCTGAAAGGGTTTGAAAGGCCTGCTGTGGTGGAGTAGGCAGGGCTGCAGAGAGAGGAATTCATAAGTAAATGCTGAAGGGAAGGGGGAGGGGTAGTGGTTGCTTCTTCAAGCTTCTGAAGGAGCTTTACTGAGAAATCAGTCTCTTAAAATTGGTTAAGAATGGATTTATAATAATTGGGTCCTAGTACAAATTGGGAATTCAGAACGGTAATTCATTTATGTATATGGGTCATGCTAAATCTTTGTGGTATATTGCAATTCAATGGAAAGTTAGGCATAATGCAAAGACACCAAGATAAATTCCTAAATATTGTTAAAATTTGGAACTATACTGTTAAAAGAATAGAAGAGTAGGAATGGGACACTGTTACCCGAGTGTTGTAATATTTTTGAAATATTGTAATTTGGGAGATCTGTAAAATGCATTTCCTTTAATTCTTGGTTGTGGCCAGCCTAGAATTATAATGAAAGTTAAATATACATAAAACATTTGAGTAGATTCTGTTAAAGCCTTGGAGGTTTTCTATTAACTCCTCTCATCCCAGATCAGATTAGGAATAATATTATATGATTTGGGAACACAACAATGTCATCTGAAGCTTCTAGTCTGTGCCATAGCTAAAATAATTTGGCTATTGCTTATTAAAATTATAAGATGGTTGGTTATTTTTTAATGTTAAAACCTAAACTTGATTACTCAAGTAATCGTGTATGTGTGTGTGTGTGTGTGTGTGTGTGTGTTGTATGGAAAGGAGGATTCTTCTGCCCATTCAGAGAAGTCCTCAGGGCTAGTAAAAAACACAGCCCACAGCAGCTCTGTCCTATGAGGTGGATAAGGCAGCCCCTTCTCAGGGGTCTCTCTCCATCCTCCCTAATTTTATAAACTTGCAAAAGAGCTTGTTTGGGTTATGGAATTCCTAAACAGGGAACTTAGTATGCTGAGAATTTGCAAATATATAGAAATTATCTCTAATGATTGGGTTTTGTATGAGGACAAGTTTAAAATTTAAAATGTGAGTTCTGGTAAAATTCTTGATTAGTGAAACTTACCATGTGAGGTAAAAGCTTTTGGGACTATAATGGATTTTATTTTGAGTTGTCTGATGGATCATAGAAATCCATTAATAGGCAATAATACACCTTTGCAGAGAAATGCCACAAGGTACTCAGAGAATGTGATTGTAACAGGTGTCTGTGTCTGGAAAAACTGAGAGGACAATCCTAGTGTCAGCTTAGGATGGGATCCTGGCTCAGTTTACCCATTGTGTTCCTTTGAAAAGGAATATTTCACACCTGACTATTTCTGAGTCTGTCTATGAGGTGGCATTGATCATGCAGAGGTGGAAAACTGTAACATTTTATCTGATCAAGTCCTTGCTTTCCTTTTATGGCAAATTTCTGCAATCAAAGCAAGCGATAGCGAAAGATATGTGAGCACAATGCACTTATGTGAAATTTGCTGTTTTTCAGATCCTGAATGTATAGTCAATCCATACTCTGAACAACTGGATAAATTAGTAAATCCCTGGAATAGACCATTATTTATGAATAATATGGGAATAATTAGACCAAGGGAAAAGAAGCTTGTGAAGCAAAGTTACAAACCCAATGTTGAATCATTATCCTATAGACTGAGATACATCTGAACTACTATAATGAAATGTGTGTTTAGGATCCAGGCTATTCAGCCTAATATTATATTCCTTTTTATATTAAAGAACTTGGTAAATAATATTTGGCTTAATCATCTGCCTGTCACTAGATATATGTCTGTATGGAATAAGGTCCTTAGATGTTTCAAAATGATGTTATAAAAATTGAGTATTGGTACAACTGATAGAAGGACCTAGTTGTTATTCTATTAAATACTGAGACTAAATCAGAAATGTCCTCTGCATGAGGAAAGGGATTTCTTAAAGGGAGGTAACTTATGGAAAACTTTTGTATTAATGAGTGTCAACTTCATTTAAAGTTGGTTACCATTGTGGAAATAATACCTGTGTGTTCTATGATACAAACATGTTTTGTTATAAGCAACTTATTGATATGCACTGTTTTGAAATTAATTACTTATGAATCCTCCCAAGTCTTTTATAATAACTGGAGTAAAAATCTCCTCTAAGTAAATTCATTTATAAAACTATTGAACTCAAGGATAGGAAACTTCTACCTGCAAAGTGTTGTTACTTATATTTACATGTATAGAGTTGTATCCTCAGCAGCATCTAATCTTCCTAAAGAACTAGACTCAGAGTGGAAACCTCTGAGGAAATAACAAAATCAGATAATTCTGTATGTCAAAAGTAAATAATAGCCTCTTGAGGCTCTCTTGGTTTCTTTCTTCATTCTCCTCTATTCTCTATCTGAGCCCTGCATATTAACTTGTCTGTCAGATTTGTGTCTCCTAAACTATCAGCTGGCCACCTGAGATGGTCCTGCAACAAGGATCCTGGTCCACATTCTCCTCCTCCCCTGGACACTGCTTTAGCCTCATTTTACTTCCCTCCCCACCCCTACTCATGCAGGGAGAGCTCCTTTGTCCCTCTCCCAAAAACATTTGGGTGGATGGTGAGGTAGACAGGAGTGCTGAGACAGATGAAGCAAGCAGGAGGTGGGATGTGAGACGTGAGATTTAAGATGCAAAGTATAACTAGCCGTAGGAGCGATCAAAGGAGACTATGCATTGAAGCCCCTCACTGTGGGGACGTGCCTGTGCACTTTCTAGCTATGCTGTGCTCTCGGCCCCACCTTGAAACACTTCTGTTTCTAGCCCACTGATTCCTAATTCCCACCCTGTGCCTAGGATTAGACACTGCCCCCTCAGGATTGGAAGTAGGGGACTCTGTGGGGCAAAGCAGAGTACATGATTGCTGGGTGTGTGACCATCATTCCCAATCAGCTCTCCCCTATTCCCTGAGGACCCTGCATGAAATTTATCCTTTGAGCACTCAAAAGATATTACAGGCAGCCTCTTGGATGCAAGACAACCTGGTATCTCCCTACCTCCTCCTGGAGGACATGGTTCCCCACCCTTGTTTCCCTCATTCTGACCCATTATTAGTCATTTTACATGCTTTCATACTTGGTCCTTGCTTATTTAACCTCCTGGTTTGCTTTGTGTCCTCTCACCTGCAGAAATTCCACTTT
>JAQQSW010009212.1:0-13287 GCA_028646575.1 Pseudocheirus occidentalis
TGGGATGGCAGAAATAGCTCACCCAGGAATTTATCCCAAACAATTGACTCAACTATCTCCCACATTCAGGGAACATGGGGAGATCTGGGAGGCTTAACTAGAGAAAATTGGCTTCCCAATTTCACCAACAGGTCCCTTCCCAACAAGGGGACAGAATAAGGAGAGCGTAAGGAAGGAGTGTTCAAACAACAGAGCCTCAAACAGGCAGGGGACTGGGCATGTCTGGAGACATCCCTTAGTTTCCCCTTCAATGCCCCTGATCTGACTGGTCAACAGGAGGGTAGAACCAATTGGTTAGAACAGAGAACCCAGCCATAATAAAGTGGGTAGCCTTACCTTCAGCCAACTTGCTTGCCCAGAGTTCAGTGAGAGATGGAGAAAGTGGGAGCACTGCCAAGCCCCATGCTCCCCCTCATTCCGAGTCTTCAGAAGACTAGATGACAGGGTACTGGGAGGTGACTCTACCACTTTTCCTACCTCGGGGACAATCCTTCCTCCAATGTCCCTCCTGGTCAGATGGGCATGGTTCTAGAGGCATTGGTTCCTGGGGCTCCCTCTGGGGGGGACCAGTGACCCTCCTTGTGGCATCGAAAGCAGGCTTTCCCTCTTTGGGCTCCTCATCACCAGTTCTTCCTCCTCCATTGTCTTAAATCCCTATGAATCTTCATCCAGATAGTCACCTAGGGTTGCTACCTGCTGCAACTAGCACAGTTTGCGCCTTGCTACCAGCTGAGTGAAATAAAAGGGACAGAGACAGAGACAGAGACAGAGACAGAGACAGAGACAGAGAGAGCGAGCTGAATAAGAAAGAGGTAGAGAGACGGGGATGTATTCCATAGTCTGTTTATTGCAGAACCATTTCATACAGAGCCAAAGATACATGGAAGATACAAGGTTTATATACCCTTAGTAGAATGCAAGGAACCACCCTTGGTATCGATCTTTCTCTACCCTAACCCAAAGCCAATCTTTCCTTAAGCTCTTCATCCTAGGATCATGTCCAGAGGCACAAACAGGGTATTACAATCAAGACTTGCAAATTAACTCAGTACTTTCTTTAGATATTCATGAAACCAATGAGAGCATCCGCCCAACAAGATTATACTCTCCTTGCATGTTAGCCTAATGACCTTTGTAGAACTGGGGAGCTAAGGTGGCCAAAGCCCCTGAAAGTCTTGGCCTACAACAGCTACCTGCACAATTGAATGTAGGAGGAAGAGGCTGAAGAAGACCCAAATATTTCCCTAGTATTGTCCCATACACATTAAGGAGAACAAAATTTGACTATCCTTACCATGCTCCCAACAGCCCTGTGATACAAGTAATAAAAACAGCATTATTTCCATTTTTCATATGAGGGAGTTGAGGGTCTGAGAGCTGAAGTACTTTGCTTATTGTCACACAGTTAACAAGCAATAGAATGGGAACTTTAACCCAGGTCTTTTTACCCCAGGTCCAGCATTTTTTATATCACCATGGGGTTAAAACTAGAGGGAGGCACATTTCAACTCAATTTAATAACTGACATCAACATAATATTTTAAAGTATGCAAAGTGCCTTATACACATCATCTCCTTTCAGATAAGTACTTACAGTCCCCATTCTGTGTATGAAGAAACAGAGATTAAGTGACTTGCCCCTAGTTATACAGCAAATCAGAGAGAGAATTAAACTCAGGTCTCCGTGACTCCCAGATCAGCACTAAACCACAAACTGTTTTGGTTGGGTAATAAGAAATTTCTTGTCATTGAAGGTCTTTAATCTTTGAATGTTGTAGAAGAGATGTAGACTTTACATAAAGACTATACCAGGTGATTTCTGAGGTCCCTTTATATGAATTTATTATAGAGCCCAGCATGAGGTACAGTCAAAAGTACCTCCAGGAACTCATAGGTAGATCGCGGCTATGTAGTGTCCGAATATCTATTTGGAAATCAAAAAATCTAGCTAATTTAGTTCAGTTTTTAAATAGTGTGAGTGAGAGAAGGGCTGAAGTAAAATACATGAAACAATATGAAGTCTTGAGTCATCAAGCATTTATTAAGTCCGTACCATGTGCTGGGAAAAGTACTAGGAAGTGAAGAAAGCAGAAACAGTGTCCTCGATTATATATATAAAAAAGGAAATCTAATTGTGCACACACTTTGACCCAACAATATCACTTCTAGGTCTGTATTCCAAAGAGATCATAAAAACAGGAAAAGGACCTACATGTACAGAAATATTTGTAGCACTTCTTTTTGTAGTTGCAAAGAACTGGAAATTGAAGGGACATCCATCAATTGGGGAATGGCTGAACAAGTTATAGCATATGAATGTAATGGAATACTATTGTGCTATAAGAAATGATGAGCATGATGATTTCAGAAAAACCTGGAAAGACTTATATGAAATGATGCTGAGTGAGGTGAGCAGAACCAGAACATTGTACACAGTTACAGCCACATTGTGCAATGATTAAGTCTGATAGACCTAGCTCTTCTCAGCAATGCAAGGACCTAAGACAACTCCAAAAGACTCAGGATGGAAAACGCTATCCACAGGGGTGGCTAGATGGTGCAGTGAATGGAACATCAGCCCTGGAGTCAGGAGGACATAAGTTCAAATCTGCCCTCAGACATTTAACACTTACTAGCCATGTGTTGGGCAAATCACTTAACCCCAACTGCCCTACCTTCCCCCCTCCAAAAAAAATTTAAAAGAAAAATGTTTTCAGAAGAAAATGCTGTCCACATCCAGAGAAAGAACTTTGGAGTCTGAATGCAAATGGAAACATACTATTTGCTCTCCTGTTCTTATTTTTTTTGTTTTGTTTCTTTCTTTTTGTGGTTCTTCCCATTAGTTCTAATTCTCCTTTACATCATGACTATTGTGAAAATATGTTTAATAGGAATGTGTAAGTAGAGCCTCTATCGGATTGCACACCATCTTGGGGAGGGGGGAGGAAAGGGAGGGTGAGAAAATGTAAAACCCAAAATCTTATGGAAGTAAATGTTGAAAACTATAAATAAATAAATTATGTGTGTGTGTATATATACACATACATATATGAAATCTATATGTTACAATAGTTGGCGCTTATATCATTGAGTGAAAGAACATTCATTAAGCACTTACTCTCTATAAGCCTCTAGGTCACTCAGTGGATAGAGTGCTGAGCCTGGAGTCAGGAACACCTGAGTTCAAACCTTGCCTCAGACATTTATTAGCTGTGTAACCCTGGACAGGTCACTTAACCTCTGTTTGTTTTAATCCACTGGAGAAAAAAATGGCAAACCACTCTAGAATCTTTACCAAGAAAACCCCATATGGGGTCATGAAGAGTCAGATGTGATTCAACAACATTCTGTCAAATGCTGTGTTAAATGGCAGGTTTGCAAAGCACTGTAAGACTTAATATGTACATTTCTATGAGGAGCAAACTATTATTTCTATTGTACCTTGTGAATCTCAGAAAAGTTGTTATTTTTCCATAGTCCTACAGAAACGGGAAGAGACACGATTTCACCACCTCAAGTCCAGCCCTCAATTTCAATGATCCATGGTTAAGAAACTCTGATTTAAAGAAAGCCAGCTGGCTCTTAACTCTCAGCTCCCCAGGAGACAATCCTGAAACCATAGTAATCCCTGGGGGCACTCTACCTGAGGGATCTAACTACTCGGCCAGATAGCCCTATCCTGGAGCTATCAAGTGTGACTGCTGCTGAATGCCACAAACTGGTCACAAAGTCAAGCAATAAAAGAACTTTGTTTGGAGAGCCAAAATACAAGTATCTTAGTGAAAAGCAAGTAATACAGCTGCATTTGTCACCCATTCAGCTCCTGCTATGACATATAGCCAAATCAACCCCTGGAAACTGCTGTGCTTTATCCATTTGCCAAACCAAAGAAGCAGGTGAAGGGCTGAGATGAGATCTTGCAAGCCCTTGAAAATGTGTCCATTCAAGCAATCTGACAGTGTTTGAATATGCACTCATGTTTCTGGAATTTTAGGAACATTAAAAATACTACAGGAACACCTGACTCCTGTAGACACCAAGCTGGGGAAAAAAAAGAGACAGCAAAGAGTTTCCTTCTTTCCCTCCTACTCCGTCATTATTTTTAAAACAAAAGGGAAATGAACCCCAACAACCACCCACTTAAGGTAACAAGGCTAAGGTGTGAATTAAACATTATTGTGAGAAGCTGTAGGGTAAGGAAGGAAGCATTTGGAGTCAGTCAGGAAACCCAGATTAGATAGCTGGGTCCTAGCGCTGACACTCTGACATTTGCTAATTTTAGAAAGCACTCTCCCTACACCCCTGTGAATTCTTAATTTCCTTTAAAGCTCAGCTCAAAAGTTACCTTCCACATGAGGTCTTTTCCTGATCTTTCCAGGGTTATTAATGCCTCTCCCACCCCTCCAAAATTACTTTGCATTATGCTAATATGTATTTTACATAGAGCTGGCCAGAAAAATCTGAGTTCAAGTACTATCTCTAACACATACTGTCCATGTGACCCTGGGCAAGTCACTTAATCTCTGAGCTCCCTATGAAACTCTCCAAGACTGTAAGTTGAAGGGAAAGGATAGACCTACTATGGTAGAGGGAATTTCCTTACCTGGGAGTTCTCTATACTAATGAAATCGTAGATCCAGTCCTGTAAACTTCTAAAAAGGCAAGAATTATTTGATTTTTCTTTCTGTATCTCTAGTTCCTAGTACGATTTCCAGGTTGCTTCTGTTTTCTCTATCACAAAGAATGGCTTTTCCAATGGAGATGGAAGATCAAAATGGTAAGAGAGAGTTGATACCCAAGATCAGCCAAGAGATAGTAAGAGAGCATCTAGTTGACCTTGATGAATTCAGGTCACTGGCCCAGATGAACTACATCCTCTTGCTATTGGAAAGACTTTTCTGCTCCTCATATCACATCATATGGTCCTTTGACTCCATTTCCCCCCAAATTTTCTGATCACATCAAACCTTTGTTCCCTCAAATTCTTTTATACTTTCTCCCTGATTTGTCTTTAACCCCATCCACATCCTCCCCAGATTCTCTGATCCCACCAAACCTTTGTTTCTCCAAATTTCCTGACATCTCTGATTCTGTCCAAATCTTGACTTTCAATTTTCTCTTTGAAACTACTCCTGGAAGGGGAGATATTAGAGAGAGAGAGATTTAGAACAAGGAGAAACTTTAGGGATTATCCAAGTCCTTCATAAAAACAGGCCCTGAGTCATACACATAGAGCAAATGATGGACTTGAACTCCAGGTCCTTAGGTATCCCTCCTCTTCCAAATAAATTCCTTCCTTCCTCAAATAACTCTTCCTTATGCCATGTTGGGCATATTTTAGTTTCTCCTAATGAGCATGTACTAATGCACACTTCAGTCTAGTGATTTCAATGGTGCTGTCAGGGGGTGAAGTGGGGCAAAGTAAATATCCCTAAACATTTCCACATGATAACATATGGATACCTGATAGCACACACACACACACACACACACACACACACACACACATACACAATTTGATTTTGCGGCCAATGTTAATAATGTTTGAAAGATGCTGCAAAATGAGAAAGGTACCACAAGATACTTTCCTCCCCTATATCAAGTTGTTAAACATTTATCAGAATACCTTGTTATCATGCTATAAACATGTTTAAACTCAGCAAAAGTGCAATAGAAAGCTCAAGAAATGAAGATGTCATCAGACTGGAGGATTGGTAACTGTAGGCTAATAAAAATAATAACAATTATAAAATAGCTAGTATTTCTATAGCACTTTAAGGTTTGCAGAGTGTTTTATATCCATTATCTCCCTAGAGCCTCATGACATTCCTGTCTATATAACTCTTGAAAACTATCAGTTACTTACCAGGGGAGCATTATTAATGCCTTCAAGTTCAAGTCAGTTGTACAACTTAACACAAATAAGAGAAAGTCTCAACCAGCAGAAAGGGAGCTGGTGGTGCTGTCTGTCTATTTCTCTGGTGGTGCTGTCCATTTCTCTGGTGGTGCTATCTCTACCCAGGACCAGAGATGCATTTGGCCATGATATCTAGGGAGAGAAAATAATATAGGTATTACTGATGTATGAAATTAAGCTGTCATTCTTCTGTAAGCTCAGAATGATTGAGTGAGAAAGAAAGAGAAGGAGGCAGGGATTTGAGGTCTCCAAGGTCTTGTCCATCCAGCATTGTGTGTCAATGTAGTCTGCTGCTATGTCAAGTCCTCATGAAAACAGAGACCTGTGGATGAATTTGTAGTGACTCCCCCAGAGCCTGAGATTGTGTCAGACCAAAACAATAACTCATTTTTCTCTTCTTTCCTTTATTTTAAGCTACATAAGAGGCTTTCTTTATAACAGACTTGTGTGATACATAGTACATATGTTATTGTTTCAATTTTACAGTTTTCTTCAACTGAGGCAGCAACCTAGATCAAAAGTGTCACAGTGAGGTCTCAAATCCTGGTACTCTGATGGAGTCTTCCTATTATGCCGTATTACCATCTAGGAAGTATCTGTTATGACTTTATGCTTTCAGATCCATTGGCCATTGTACACCTGCTAAAACCTATCTAAGATTACTCCCAACCTTGATGTCCAATAATGGGGATAAGAGTATGATATACAACTCTCTTTGGTACCATACGACTGTTTATATATACTCTCTGAGTCTCTCTCTCTTTCCCCTGTTGGCTTATCAGATTCACAGTGAACTATTGCTAGTTTCATACATCCAACTTGTTCTTTTCTTACTTCCCAGATCACTGCTGTTTGCAAACATAGGCCAAGGTTCTATTGAAGCAGCTGTGATTTGGGATTGAAACAGTAAAAAGCACTTCTTCCAGTTTGAAAGACTGTTTTTAATGCAGCATCAATAGTGTTCTGCCTTTCTCAATTACAATTGTTATTTGACTCTCCCTGGACATTTATATTGGTATAAAAAGCTTCAGTTTCATTTCCATTCATTTGAAGGTTGTGATCTATTTCCCTGCCTTATTTTTTCCTTGTCTCTATCTCTCACAATCCTTAGTTGCCTTCAGAACTTATCTCAGACACCACCTTTTACAGGTGGTTTTTCCTAATCCTCTGGAATGCTAGTGCCTTCTTTCCTAAATTATCTTTATTTTGCATACAGTTTTTGTACTTCTCTTACAACTTCTTCCCTCTCCATTAAACTCTGGGTTCATATAGCAGACCAGCTTTAGTACCAGGAGAGTCTTGCCAGCTTAACGGAGAGGCAGGCTCTATTTTCTTGTAGTCTTTGGCACTATCCAATCTAGAGACCTAGGCAAGTAGAGCTAAAGTTTACTTTTTGGCACATATATAGAGTCCCTAGATGGGAGAGAGTAGAAAAGGATTCAGTGTTGAATGTAAATCAAGTACTGGACAGACTCCATAAGTCTGCATTGACAGAAAAACTCAAAAAAGAAATCATAATTTTTGACTGCTGTTTTACTTACATTAAGACTTGATATGGTTTGCAGGACTATTGAATAGTTTGCATCTCAGCTCAACTCTGTACTCTCCAAACAATTTCCCCCAGGTCCATGTTTTCTGGCAAGTTTGACCTTGAGTTGAGCTCCTTGTCTTTAATGCAAAAATAACCCCTGAGGGTCAAATAGTCCTGACATGTTCCTTAAGTAGGAAGAGAAAAAGAGAAGAGAACACAGTTATTCCTTTGTTAAAGTCCACCCAGACAGTGTTTCTTTCTGTTCTGTAGCTAATAAGGGGATTGATTCTCATACCAAAATACCCAAGTCCTTCCACACAGAGCTGTTCCCCTGTAAAAGGTTACGGACTTAGCACTCTATGAGGTATACTTGAATTCATGATTTGATATGTAAATGTCTCCCTCATTAAAAAAGAAGCTGAATGAAGGCATTCTTTTCTTTAAACCCACAGCCTTTGAACAATTCCTGGAACATGGTGTGAGCTTAATAAATGCTTGTGGACTGGTTAATCAATTGATTCTCTCTATAGGCCTTGGTTCTTGTGACTTGCTATATTATAGAAGACATGACTAAAAATCATTGCTTTACTCCATTTTTAGATTCTTCTGAGCATTTCAAATATAACAGGTCCTTCATAAAGAGCTACAGAGAGGGAGAAAACATTTTTTTTTTTGCTGTTGTTCAGTTGTTTTATAAATGTCCAACTCTTTGTGATCCCATTTGAGGTTTCCTTCTTTCCTTCCTTCCTTCCTTCCTTCCTTCCTTCCTTCCTTCCTTCCTTCCTTCCTTCCTTCCAGAGGAAAGCTGGACCATTGGGGTTAAGTGACTTGCCTAAATAGTAAGGGTTAAGTGTCTAAGGTCGGATTTGAACTCGGGTCCTCCTGACTCTAGGGCTGGTGCTCTGTTCACTGTACCACCTAGCCACCCCTACCATTTGGGATTTTCTTGACAAAGATACTGGAGTGGTTTGCCATTTTTTTCTGCAGCTCATTTTAGATGAGGAAATTACCTCTTCTTCTAGTCAACTATGACCAAGGGACTGAATATCCAGACTTTTTTAACTTGTGAGGTCACCTCTAAGACTGGACATAGCTATTTCAGCATTACTGTTCAGTTACCTATACTCAGAGAAGGAAATGCAAAGCAGAAAATACACCTAGGGAGTCCAAGACCCCATTTGATCTTTCTTGAGCCTAAATTCATTCCTTTTTTAGCTGCCATATATATTCTCAACTGCCATGTGACTGGGGTGGGGGCAAGGTACTGACCCCTTTCCTCTCTTCCAGGGAGATGAGGAAACTGATTCAAACAGGGTTAAGTGACCTACCCAGGGTTATGCAGTGAGTAAGTGTCTGAGGTTGTATGTGAACTCAGGTCTTTCTGACTCCAGGCCCGGCACACGGTCTTTCTGACTCCAGGCCCGGCACTCTATTCACTGTGCAAAAGACAACTGCTGTTTTTTAAGGAGCTCAGATCCTAATGAGGTAGAAAACATTCAAACAACAATGTGCAAAATAGTTATATATAGGGTAAATTAGAGACAATCACCAAAGGGAAGACATTTTAAGCATTAAGGGGGTTTGAGAAAAGTTTTCTGTATAAAGTGGGATTATTTTATCTGAGAACTGAAGAAAGTCAAGAGCAAGGAGGGAGGGGATTCCAGGCATAAATGATAACCAGTGGAAATGGCTGGAATTGAGAGATGGAATGTCTTGTTTGAAGAAAAGCAATGAGGTCAGATTGAAGAGAGAAGAAAGAGAGAGAGAGAGACAGAGAGAGACAGAGAGACAGAGAGAGAGACAGAGAGGGAGGAAGGGAGAAAGAGAGTGTAGAGGTATAGGGTATAAGAAGATAAGGAAGAGGGGTAGGTGCCAAACAGAGAATTTTGTATTTGATCCTGGAGGTGATAGGAACTACTGGCATGGCCTAGGTCAGATCTATCCTCTAGGAGAATCACTTTGAAAACTGAAGGAGGATGGACTAGAGTGGAGAGAGTCTTATAGCAGGGAGACCCACCATCAGATTATTGCAATCCTCTAGGTGTGAGGTGAGGAGGATTTAAACCAGGGCAGTGATTTAAACCAGTGTCAGGGGATTTAAGGGGGCATGCACAAAAAATGTCATGAAGTTAAATTAACAAGACTTGGCAAAAGATTGGATATGGGTGGGTGAAAGAGAGTAAAGATTTAAGGATAACACTAGATGGCAAGTCTAGTGATTAGGAAGGAGGACGGTGCCCTCTCAACATCTGATTTCTACTGCCAGTTCTTTTGCTACTTAATCATGGAACACTGAGCAAGTTATTTCTGGAATGGGCACAGGACTGAGAGTCAACAAACCTGGGAGCAAATTCCAGCTTTGCTTCTTACTACCTGTGCCATTTTGGGCCACTTCAGGCAAGTTACTTTACCTCCCAGTGTCTCTGTTTCTTCATTTGTATAATGAGTAGATAATTGGATTGGATAATTTCTCTGGTTCCCTCTAGCTCTTAATTGCATGATCCTTAATCATGCTCAAAACAAAAGAAAATAAACACACAAAAAAACCCTTTTCCCTTCTCTAGGACTCAATTTCCTTATCTGTAAAATAAGAGATTTATCTGAGAACTGAGACCAGCCAAAATTGTGAGATAAAAGCAATCTCTACAGCCCAGCTAGCTCCACAATTACTCCAACTGTGATAGAACATTAAATGATCACATACTAGATGCTTAGAGCTCCTACCTAGGGCAATAGTGAAGAACATCCCGAGTTGATCTCAGATTCATCCTCTGGCTCAAGCCAAAAGCAAGAGATTATCAGAGGAGAACTCAGAGTTTGGAGCCGAGCTATCCCAGAGCAGAACAAAGACTCAATCCCCTTCCCAGGCCAGTAGCTGAGCACCTAGAGTTCTGATTCTAGGAGCACCAGAATGCCTATATATATGTGTGTGTGTGTGTGTGTATGTATGTATGTATGTATGTATGCATGTATGTATATACTTATGACCAAAAATAACAATCTATCAAAACAGAATAGTTCTAGAGAGAGAAAAAATAGACCTTTAATGAAATGGAGGACTTCTTAGTGTTCCTGATGGAACAATCAGAGCTCCATAGAAACTTTGAAAGATAAACATGGGGATGAACAGAAAGATAAGTAAAAGCAAGCAATCTGAAAACATTTAGATGAAGTGCTTGTGTTCTAATGGAGGGAAGGGACAGAATGATATAAGCATAACCTAAGAATCATGAGATCAACAAGGATCATAGGAGGAATCAAATCATATGGAGTACTTAGAAATTTTTTTTTGTTATGTCTTAATTTTCTTAAAGGGGGAAAAGAAAAGGAGAAGGTAAAGGATACACTGGAGAGGAACAGAGAAGGATAGGGAGACCCATCTCAAATAATGGAGTGCACCAGTAGAAGCCTATACAAATGAAGAAGGGGTGGGACAGTGGGCATCACTTGTACCTCACTTTGTACTTATTCAGAGTGAAGTCAGCAGAATTAGGAGAGCAATTTATATTATAACATTATAAAAGCAAACATTTTTGCAGCTCTGATCAACGCACCAACTCACCATGATTCCGGAGGACTCCTGATTTAGAATGCTGCTCTCTTCTTGACAGAGAGGAGATGGGCTAGAGATGTAGAAGAAGCCATGAATTTTTGAATGTGGACTATGTGAGAATGTGGTTTGTTTGAGTAAGCATATTTGTTACAGGGATTCTGGCTTTTTTCTTTATTGTTTCTGGTAAGGAAGGATGTGAGGGGAGAGAAGGCAGATACTCCCTAATTGAAAAAAATATTAAAAGAAAAATTTAATACAAAAAAATGAAGGGCTTCAGTTAGCTGACTGCTAACATTTCTACCAGTGTTGAAATGTTATGATTCTATAGCATTCTGCCACACCTAAACTTTCTCAGATGTGTCTATTCACTTTGTCTTAATGAAACAATGATACATTAATGCAGTCCTGATTCATTCAGGAAATGAGCAGGTGTATGTGTGTAAATGGATCTTGTTGATTTAAGAATGAAGCAAATGCACACTCCCTGGTGTATTTGGTTCACTTGTGTCCTGTAATTGTAATAGAATGGACATCTGAGGTTGAAATGCCTTATTATTGAATTATTCATTTAGTTCATCTGTCCTGCCTTTTAAGTTTATCTGAAGCTGGGCTTTTTCAGGATTCTGAAGTCTCCTATTGCAGACTATTCTCCTTACTGAGGAAGCCTGGTAGGTAGAAAGAGAGACGAACAGGTTTCAAATATTGCCTCTGCTTCTCACTATCTGTGTGCTTGTGGACAAGTCAATTCCTGGTCCTGTTTCTTCATTTGTAAAATGAAGAGAATTGAAGTAGATGCCCTGTGAGGGCCTTTGTGGTCCTGAATCAATCTATGATTCTGTTCTCCTGTGATCTATCACATGTAATTGGGGGATGGGGTGGGGAAAGAAGAAAAATATTAGTATCTTATGTGACCACTGCAGCTTTGTGTCTTGGGTTCAACCTGCTCAAAAAGATAAAAACTTGAAGGGAGCCAAAGCTACATAGGCAGTATGACATATCTCTTGGCTATCTGAAATGGGAACTAAAGATTTCCAGGTCAGAGTAGCCTTTCCTTTCTGGAGCTTGTCACTGATTCATTTTCCCTACTCTACAAGTAATGAGTTAGACCCAATGAGAAGCAATTAGAAATCCCTACTCACAACAAGACATTGGACAGAGAAGCGTCAACTATAAGAATTTTCATTTGTGCTAGGGCCTTCCCAAGTCCAAGCACCATGCCACAAGGACCGAGACCCAGATCCAGAGTTCTTGTATCTTTCATCAAGTGTCAGTCCTCATGGATGCTGTGAGTTGGGCGTAGATTGGGAACTATGTTATATCACACGCCTGCTCATAGGAATGACTTGACAAATATGTAGGAAAATAGAGGGGAGTCAAGCAACTGACCGATGTTCAGAGAGGTCTATTTACTGTTTGGGAGTAACCTGAATTTAAGGGAATCTGGAGCATACAGCCACATTGGAAATGTTCTTTATGTTTATGTTATGCAAGTGTGCCTATCTGTTCCCATAGTGGTAATGGGGTTGGGGTAGGAGAGGGAAGGTTGATGCCATTTTAACATGTTTATATGACCATGACTTAGTGAAAAAGGGAAGGTGGCAGTGTTATGACACAAATGTCATTTGGTATTTATATGTAACAGAGTGACTACGGAATCCAATTAAAAGTTTTTAAGGAGCTTTAATAGAAATTAATTTAGCCATGGCGACTGACTCTCTTAGCCAATTAGGAGAGAGCAGCAGGGTAGTGCAGAAATGCAGGGTCTTTTATACCATATAGTCCCATTGTTTGGAGGTGCAAGTAAGTTGCTGAGGCAAGGGAGTTTGTGATTACAGGGCATAATGACAGAACATGAAGAAGAACGAACGACAAGAATATCTTTAGATAGGGGATTGTAGGGTAAGCAGAGAGGGGTTCAGGGCATGATGACCTGAGCACATAGGGGAAGAAAAATGAATACCTAGCTTGGTTCCCACACCCCAGCCTGGCTCATAGGCTAGGTTCATTGTCTTCTAACTTGCTGATTTCTAATTTCACAAAGTATCACTTAACTATTTCCTGGCTACTTCATTCTTAAGTCGATGAAGTTTCTACTTAACTAGTTCCTGCCCACTTCAGCAGACTTTACCAATAGTGTCAGGACTCTGAGCTATTCTGGTTAAGTAAATACATACTAACCAGAGACTTAGACTGGGGTAGGTATTTTTAACCTCTTTGGACTCCTTCTCAGAATGTTTTTAAGTGCGTAAAATAAAATACATAGTATTACAGAGAAAATGAGTTCTA
>JAQQSW010009213.1:0-13286 GCA_028646575.1 Pseudocheirus occidentalis
TGCATCATTCTCATTTCTCTTCCCAATTTTTCCTCCACTTCTCTTATTTGGTTTTCAAAGTCCTTTTTCAGTTGATGTATAGCTTCTAGACATTCTTCAAGTGTTTTGGAAGCATTTGATGTGGGAGTTCTGACTGGATTGTCTTCCTCCTGTTCCATGCTTTGATCCTTTTTGTCCACAAAAAAGGATTCTAGAGTTTTATTGCTCTTCTTATTTTGCTTTCTTTTCCTCATATTGGCCAGTCAGTTAATTGATTGGTTTTTTTTAGCTCTATGAAACTCTGCTTCCAGGGAGGGAAAGCTCTTTTCCAAATTTCTGAGGTTTTCCAAGCTGCTGGAGCTATTAGGGGGGTGTTGCAGCCCCCCCAGCTTTGGCTTGCTGCAAGTGCACCCCAGGACCACCACCCAAGACCACATCTGGATCCAGGCTGCTCAACAAAAGAGCACTTGGCCCTGATTAATTGATTCAGCACCCCTTTAACCCCCTGCGGAGTCTGCAGGCCAGGGGCTCTGAAGCAGCCCAGTGAGGGCCGCAGCAGCAGTTCCCCTCCCCCACTGCTTCCTTGCCCCGGGGGCAGATTGGCCAAACTGCTTTTTCTCCCCCAAATTAAGTTTCAAAAGTTTCACTTTCACTTTCACTGACCGTTTAATCCTGGTTTGGTGGATGTGAAGATTCCCTCAGGTGCAATAGATCTCTGAAGTAGACTCAAGCTGCGGCTTATGAGTCTCAGCTCCTCCTGGCTGCCCTGGGGTCTGGCCTGGCCCAGGCTGCGGTTTTGGGCCAGGCTGCTCTCTGCTCCCCACCTGCTGGCCTGCTGGACAAGCCCCTCCCCCCGAGCTGCCCCTCTCCAGTCCTGGTTCCTCATGCCTTGGTAGATGTGGAGGTACTGGAGGCTGTAGATCTTCTTTCCTATGGACTGGCTGCAGCATGGCTCGGCTTGGCTCAGGTCAGCTCCTTCATACCACCCCAGGCCTGGCTGCGGTCTCGGCTTCAGGCTGGGCCAGCCTCCACTCCTGGCCGTGATGAGTCCCTGCTGCTGAGCTGCCTTCATTGAGAGATGTGTTTTCTGTATTTTTGTGAGTCTGAGAGTCCTAGACTTTCTCTGGGCTCATATTTTATGGGTGTTTAGGGTGGCAGTGTGGGAGCTGCGGGACCTTGCTGCTTCTACGCCACCATCTTGGCTCCTCCCCTCAGTTTCATAACTTTTCGTGGCCAAAGAACTCACCATATAGTAGTCAACCTACTGGCAACACACCCCCCCTTCTTAGTTTGGTACAACAAGTCTGTTGCCAGGACCATGTTTAAACATTTTCCCCCCATTCTTTTCTTCATCTTTGAGATTCTCTGAACTTTATTCAAGTTCTCCATGTCTGTTTTTGGTTGTGAAATACACAATTAGATATATTACTTTAATATTGTTCTTATGCATGTAATGGGATGATTACCTTAGTGAATATCAGTGTCATAAGAGATCTCAGGAAGATGCTGGAAACAAATGAAATCAAAGAATCTGAGACTTTAAAGGGAAGTTAGAGCTCATCTTGCTAATTCTCTACCTGAAACAAAGATCCATTTTATAATATACCAGTCACAGATAGTTTCCCAGCTTCCTTTTGAAAATTCCAAATTATACTACTCCCAAATAGCAAGCTCCCTTTTCCTGGATAGTTCTAATTGTAAGAAAGTTTGTCTTATATTAAGTTTAAGTTGCCTCTTGGTAAGTTGTATCCTTTGGTTCTAGTTCTGCTCTTTGGGGCCAAACAGAACAAAACTAATTCATCTTATACAATCTATATTTCCCCCCCTTCCACTTATTTGAAGGCAGCTGTAATGCTTCTCCCTGAATTCTTTTTTTTTTAATTTCCCAGACCAGGAATTCCCTGTTCCTTTGAACAGTTCTCATATAGAATATTTTTTGAGTCCGACTATTCTGAACATTCCCATGCCAAGAAAGTAATCCCTCTCCTTATATAAATGATGATAAGGGGGAATATAGAATATTATTCTTGGTAAGATAAACAACTTTCAAATACCAACTGGAAACTGGCCACATGCAAGTAAAACTGAGAATGATTCATTGGTATTTAATGTAGTATAAACTAGAAATGAGAAAGCAATATAATTTTAAAGAAAATATGATGAGATCCACATTGATTTTCCCATATTTTCAACTATTTATCAAAAATATCAGACAAATTTTTGTTTGACAACTTGTCAGTTTTTTAGGATACTCTGTGCTGATGTCTTTCCTGAATACTTCTTATCTAGGAATAAGGTGATTCAGTCTTAAATAAGTCAAGTCAGTTAATGCCTGTATACAACCAAAATATCAGCAGCAGCATGTACTTGTCTTGTTCTCATTTGTGGGTTCTAGAGTAACACCTAAGCAGAAAAAAGCAAATGTGCCCACGAACACTCCCCTACATAAACACAATTTCACAATAAATTTATACAGAAAGAATGATCCAAGCCCTTAAATCATGGACATAACAGATTCACTGCCTCTTTTAATCTAACTTGCCCCAGTTCCTGGCAGCCAAGTGGCACAGTAGAGAAAGGACTGAACCTGGAGTGTGGAAGACCTGAGTCCAAATCCAGCCTCAGAGACTTTTTAGCTGTGTGACCATGGGCAAGTCACTTAACCTTGTTTACCTCAGTTCCTCATCTTCAAAATGACCTGTAGAAGGAAATGGGAAGCCACTTCATTGTCTTTGTCCAGGAAATTCCTAATAGGGTCACAAAGAGTCATACATGACTGAAATGATTGAACAACAGTCTTTCTTCCTATTCTTACAGCATTCAATGACACTATGTGGTCTATTTCAAAACATTTAAAGGCCCCAGCTAATTAAAAATCCACCATCATCTTTTGTACTCTCTTGTCCCCACTACTACTCTAGAATAAGTGCTCAAAAAATCATGGTCATTGCAAGGATATGATGCCCAAAACCCTAGTGCCATGGAGATTTATGAGGAATAACAGGTTGTGTGGTATCTACCCCCTCTTTCATATCTATCCCATGTAATTAATGTCCCATTCTCCTTGTTACACTCCCATAGATTGTCAAGTGACATTTATTGAAAGCAAATCCACTTTTATATCCTATCTACTGATAATCTTTTGTTTCTCATAGGAAATCACCAGCACTTTCATGATTAATTTTAATTGATCCCTAAACAATCATTATTGATTCAGTCAGTCAACAAGCATTTGTTGTTTCTACTGTATTCTAGGTAATGTCCTAAGCATTAAAAATGCCAAAAAATGCAAAAGACACTTCTTAAAGCCTAATGAAGGAGATAAAATGCAAACAACTACACACAAACAAAATTTATAAAGAAGAACATGGATAAAAAGAAGAGAGAGAAGGACATATCTTTAAGGGGGATGAGGAAAGGAGAGATTTTAGCTGGGCTTGAAAGAATCCAGAGATGCCAGGAGGCAGGAAAGTGTTACAGGTATGGGGGGGTAGATAGATAGCCTGTAAAAATGCTAACAGTCTGCAGATGGAATGTCTAGTGGGAAGAAGAAGGAGGCTAGTGATACTGACTGGATCACAGAGTATGTGGAAAGAGGAATAAGACTAGAAAACTAAGAAGTGTGATCTATCTATAACAGACCTGAAAAATCATAATTTAATGAGCTAAGACTTCCAGGGGAAGAATCAAGATGGCAGAGAAGAGTAAGTATTCATCCAAGCTCTCCCAACATTCTCCTTTAAATTATTTTAAAATAAGAACTCAAATTGAATTCTGGAGTGACAGAGACAAACAAAAAAGTTAGACTGAGACATTCTTCCAGTGAGCCCAAGACAAAATAGGAAGTCAAAAAAAGAGACAGTGTTTCATCAGCAGGTCAGGATTTTTAAACCAGAGATAGCAAGGGGAGATCACAACTAGTCAGAAAGAGAGTAAAGTTTATTCCTGTGCTAGAACTGGAAGCAGAACTACCTGCTATTTGTCACCTCTATTGCCTTGATCCATTTCTGGGTCTTAGTTCAAGGGCAGGAAGGAAGACTTTTAGGAGGATAACTGCTGGGCAATCCATTGCTGATACCCTCTTCTGGGTCATAGTTCTACGGAGAAGAGCTTTGGGGCAAGAAGAAGTGGAAGCCTGATGAACAGGCTTCTGGTCAAAAGAAACCAGAGACTCTGAACAACAAAGGATACTAAGAAACAGTTTTTAATTGTAATTCCAAAGGATCAGGAGACCTTCATTGGTTAGGATTAGAAGGTAGTGATTACATCTCTCCCCAGATCACAACATCTTGGAAAATTGAAAACTTCTAAGACCCCAGGACTAGGTCTGAAAACAGCAGTACAAAGAAACCTGAAACTTGAAACAGAGTCCCACCCCTTCTCCATGCCTGGAACAGAGTCTAACATTAACATAAAGATCCAAATCAAGAAAAAATGGAGAAATGAGCAAATAACAAAAAGAACAAATAAAAGATACCAACTATAAAAAGTGACTCCTGTGACAAAGAAGATCAAGACACAACCTCAGAAGACACTGAAATCAATAGAGCTATAAGCAAAGCCTCAAAGAAAGATGAAAAGTGGAAACAAATTCAATGAGAATTCTTATGAAAGCTAAAAAATTATTTTCAAAAATAAATGAGTGGCAGACAAAAACATAAGCAGAGAAATAAAAGCAATGAAAAGACAAAAGCCTGGTAAAAGAGGCACAAATATGCAGATGAAAATAACTCTTTATAAAGCAGAATTGGTTAAATTATAAAATGGGAACAAAAATTTACTGAATAAAATAATTACTTAAAAATTAGGATTGGATAAGTGGAAACTAACAACTCCTTGAGACATCAAGAAATAATAAAATAAAGTCAGCAGAATGAAAAAAATAGAAGAAAATGTAAAATGCCTCATTGGAAAAATAACTGACCTGGAAAATAGAACAAAGGAAGATAATTTAAGAATTATTGGATTATCTGAAAACCATAGTCAAAGAAAGAACCCAGATGTCATATTTCAAGAAATTATAAAGGAAAACTGTCCTGATGTCCTAGAATCAGAGGGTAAAATAGAAATTGCAAGAATGTACTGAACACTACCTGAAGGAGATGCCCAAACAAAAATTTCCAAGAATATTTTAGCCAAATTCCAGAACTCCTAGGTCAAAGAGAAAATATTTTAAATAACCAGAAAGAAATCATTCAAATGTCATGGAGCCACAGTCAGGATCCCATAAGATTCAGTTGCTACCCCATTAAAGGAAGAGATGGCTTGGGATATGATATTCTGGAAGGCAAAAGAGGTGGGATTACAGTCAAGCATAACCTACAAGCAAACCTGAATATGCTTTTTCAAGAGAAAAAGTATATTTAATGAAATAGAAGGCTTGAAGCATTCCTAATGACAAGGTTAGAGCCGAATAAAAATTTCAACTTTCAAATACAAGACTCAAGAAAAACATAAAAAGGTAAATAGGAAAGAGAAATCATAAAGGATTCAATAAGGGAAAACTGCCTACCTTTCTTTATGGAAAGATAATACATGCATCTTCTAAAAACTGTATCATTATTAAAGCAGATAGAAGGTTTCTACAGAGAAAGAGAACGTGGAAGTGAGTTGATTATCTTGGGATGATGTTAAAAAAAATGGATAGGTATATCAGCAAGCAACCTAGCATACCCACAATGGCTGCTAGCACAGGTTCTTAGATCTGCTTTTCTAAAGGAAAGCAACTCAAAATGCATTAACAATCTTACTTTAGTCAATCAAACATATATCATTTACCTAGTTCAGGGGGAAAAGTGAACATCCTGAACTTCAGAGAATGCAAACAGAAGTTATAAGCAGACAGAGAAGCAGATCAACAGACAGGCTTCCAGCCATCTGACAATTACATCCATACCTAGTTAGTTACTGGATGGGGAAGTACCAACATCTGGGTTTTCAAAGCTGGGGAGCTCAACAGCTGCCCAGAGTCTTGTCTGGCCAAATCACACAACTCTTTCCAAAATGAGCCCCAAAGCAAAAACTCACATCAGGGTATATGTAGCCTTCTTCTCAATCAGAGAATGTCTGATCACAATCACAAAGCAATAAGGTGTAGGCATTCCTGAAAAACAAGCCTCCTGCCACAGGCTCCATGTGACCACATTCAGCCTATTAGGTGGCAGAGTATATTTTCAAATCAGGGAAGGTTCTCAGAGTCACTTTAGCCTAACAAAGGGCCTAGGGGCAGGGAAGATCTTCAGATTCCCATAACAATAGGAGAGAAAGAGAGATTTCCTGGTTGGAGGGGAAAGGGAGAAGAATGGAGGAAATTATCTCACATAAAATAGATGTGGAAGGAAGAGCTTTAATAATGTGGTGGGAAATGGGAGAATGGAGAGGGCAATGCTTGTAGCTCACTCATATCTAAGTTAATTCAAAGAAGGAAACTATGTATACAGTCTCAATTGGTAATAGAAATTTATCTTACACAAATGGGTAAGGAGAGGAAAGGGATAAGGTAAAGCATTGATAAGGATAAGGTAAAAACACTAAAAAGTACAGGAGTCAGTGGCACCTATCTTAAAATTAGCTATAGCAGTATGTCTATCTCTATTATGTTAGCTATATTATATTAGTATAACCATATAGATACCTATAGTAATAAGACAAGAAAAATAAACTGAAGGAACAGGCAATGAGGAAACAAAACTATCACTCTTTACAGATGATATGATCATATAAATTGAAAACCTTAAAGAATCAACTGATTTCAGCAACGTTGCAGGACAGAAAATAAACTCACATGAATCATCAGCAATTCTGCATACTACCAACAAAACCCAGTAGAAAGAGATAGAAAGGGAAATTCCATTTAAAATAATTGCAGACAATATAAGAAACTTGGGAATCTACCTGTAATGATAAATGCAGTGATTATGTGAACAAAATTACAAAACACTTTTCACACAATAAAGACAGAACAAAAGAGTTGGAGAACTGTTAATTGCTTGTAAGTAGGCTGAGTCAATATAAAAAAAATAAAATTCTACCTAAATTAATTTGCTTATTAGTAACATATCAATTAAATTACCAAAGAATTATTTTATAGAGCTAGAAAAAAATAGTGACAATTCATTGGGAAGAAAAAAAAATGGTTAAGAATGTCGATGGAACAAATTTTAAAACAGTAAATGAAGCAGAGTAGCAGTTCTAGATTTCAAACTGTATTATAATGCATTCATCATCAAAATAATCTGGTATTGGCTAAGAAATAGAGTAGTGGATCAACGGAATAGATTAGATACATAATACACAGACCATAGTAATCTGCTGTTTGACAAACCCAAAGATCTAAGCTTTTGCTATAAGAAGTCAACTTTTGACCAGAAAATACTGGGAAAACATGAAAACAATGTGATAGAAATTAGACATAGACCAATACCTCGCATCATATACCAAAAATAAGATCAACATTTAAAAATGATTTAAACATAAAGGGTGACATCATAAATCAATTAGTGGAGCATGGAATATTTTCTCTATCAGATCTATGGATAAAGGAAGAGTTTATGACTAAACAAGAGACAGAACATCACAGGGTATAAAATGGATAATTTTGATTACATGAAATTTTAAAAAAAGATTTTGCACAAACAAAACTAATGCACCCAAAATTAGAAGGAAAACAAAATGTTGAGGGGTGGATTCATAACAAGTTTCCCTGATAAAGTCTTTATTTCTCAAATATGTAGGGGAATAGGGAACTGAGACAAAATATATAAAAATAAAAGCCATTCCTCAGTTGATAAAAGGCCAAAGGATATGAACATGTAATTTTCAGAAGAAGAAATCAAAACTATCAATAGTCACATCAAAAAATACTCTAAATCACTACTGTTTTAGAGAAATGCAAGTTAAAACAACCCTGAGGTACCACCATGCTCCTGTCAGATTGGCTAATATGAAAGCAAAGGTCAGAAGGGATGTAGAAAAACTGAGACATTAATATACTGTTGGTGGAGTTGCTAACTAGTCCCACCATTCTGAAAAATAATTTGGAACCACACCCAAATGGTTATAAAACCATGTATATCTCTCAACCCAGCAATACCACTACTACATTTGTATTGCAATGAGATCAAAGAAAATGGAAAAGCACTTAATTTGTACAAAAATTTTTGTAGGAGCTCTTTTTGTGGTGGCACAGAATTGGGAATCAAGGAGATATCCATCAATTGGAGAATAACTGAACAAATAATAGTATATGATTGTTGTGGAAAACTATTGTGCTATAAAAAATGATGAGCAGGATGGCTTCAGAAAAGCCTGGAATGACTTCTATGGAATCATGCAAAGTGAGGTGAGCAGAACCAGAACATTGTACACAGTAATAGCAATATTGTAAGGATGATTAACTGTGAAAGACTTAGCTGCTCCAATCAATACAATGACCCAAGACAATTCCAAATGACTCAATGAAAAATACAAACTACCTCCAGAGAGAGAACTGATGAACTCTGAATGCAGATTAAGTTATATTTATGTTTTATTCTCTTTACTTTTGTTGTTTTGTTTTATGCTTTCTTTTGTGTTGTGGATAACATGGTAATGTTTTACATGAATTCATATGTATAATTGAATCAAATTGCTTGCTTTCTCATGGTGGGGGGGAAGAGAGGAAGGGAGAATTTAGAGCTTAATTTTTAGTAGTACCAATTTTTTACATGTAATTGAAAATATTTAATAAAATTAACAAAAATTATTTCATAAGATATTAATAATAAATGACTTGATTATTGTAATTCAACAGGACCCCATGTGCACCTCAAAACTCCTGAATGCATAAGGAACCAGGTTAAAATTTAATTGTAAACTGCTTAACAAAATAAATGGAAATACAATAAACCATAGCTAATTAATGTTTAGTTTTCTATGTCAATAATTGGCCTGCAGTATCTATGTCTATTTGAGTTGACAAAACTAGTTTATTCCACACACTACAGAAGCTATTATCTAAACTTTTACAAAAATATTTATCTTTCTCTCCTTTTACAGTGTCTATCTTATTACATTTATGTCTATTCAACCAACCCCAAATGACTTTGTTGCAATTTGTAACATATATTTATTTAGCACATGCTTTCAGGCAAGGGGGTAAGACATAAAGGAACCTTCTACTTTACTTTCTAGTCTTCTAGTTTCCAGCCACCTTGCTGACACACCATCCTTTACTGAACTTCCCCATCACACCCAAACTTCCAGTCCTAAATACTAATTATTCAACTCTGACATTGCTACTAGAAATGCCATTGTTATTATGTTACCCTAGAGTAATCCTTATAATTTTCAAAACCCAAATCCTGCTTCCTAGGTATTAATCCTTTAATAGTTACTCCCCCTCCCGCCCGCCGCCAACCATTAGAATGTTCTCCTTGAGAGCAAGAATTATCTTCATTTATATATTTATATCTTTATCTCTTAGCATAGCATATGCCATCTAGCGATTAGCAAATACCTTTTCATTGCAATGTTTTTGATCTTTTGGATTTTTACTTTTAGTAAAAAAAAATACAGTAGCTAAATGATTGATTTCTCAGAAAGAAGGAAGTGATGAGGGGACCAATTATTAGGAACTAGTTGCTGAAATACCAATGACTGGAGGATAGTTTGGCAGGCAGGGTAGAGTTATTGCTCTTGTTTTTGTCCTTTACTCTTGAGGATCATAACATCAGGAAAGTGATGACATGACTTGAAAATCAATTGGATTTAAGTGAGGGAGGGTCTTGTAAAGTCATCAGCCTCACTTTCTCCTCTGGATTAATCTCAATCCAGTAGAAAAATATAGATCAGGATGACTGGAGATGCCTCCCAGGAAGATGGCAGAGAAAAGGCAGAAACTAACCTGAACTCTCCCAAATTCCCCCCAAAAAACTATTTTAAATAACACCTCAAAATGGATTCTGGAGGAACAGAAGTCAAAACAGGACAGGTTGAAACAATGTTCCACCCCAAGATAACTTAGAAGGATTGCAGGAAATGTCTATCTAGGGTATGTTGGGAGGAATGACCATGCCACCTCTGAATGCACGTGTTTAGCTTTGTATTTGGATTTCTAGTGCTTGACATATACTAATGGTTTAGTAAGTTCTTTTCCAATCATTCATTTATTCATTTCAGTAAAAATGACTCTATTATATCACAGTATACATATCAGATTGACTAACGTGGCAAAAAAGGGAAATGATAAAAGTTGGATAAAATGTAGAGACATTGGAATACCAATGCATTGTTGGTGGAGTTGTGAACGAATCCAACCATTATGGAGAACAGTTTGGAACTATGCCCAAAGGGCTATAAAACTGTGAATACCCTTTAATCCAGAAATACCTCTATTAGATCTGTATCCCAAAGAGATCATAAAAAAGGGACAAGGACCCACGTGTAGAAAAATATTCATAGCAACTCTTTTTGTGGTGGCAAAGAACTGGAACTTGAGAGCAATGCCCATGAACTGGGAAATACCACAACTGAAAAACTTGTGGTATATGAATGTAATGGAATACCATTGTATCATAAGAAATGATGAGCAGGCAGATTTCAGAAAGACTTGGAAAGACCTGCATGAATGTAGGCTGAATGACATGAGCAGAACTAGGAGAACATTGTACATAGTAAGAGCAATATTATTCAGTGACTGACTGAGTTAGACTTCACTCTTCTGAGCAATGCAATGATCTAAAACCATTCAAGAAGACTTATGATGAAAAATGCTATCCACATCCAGAGAAAGAACTATGGAGTCTGAATGTAGACAGAATACTGTTTTCTCTCTTTTGTGTATTTTTGGGGGAAAAATTAGAACTCAAAATCTGTTAAAAGTTTGATTTTGGCTTGTCCCTTTCTGAGGTAATAAAACAAAAGCAAAAAATGGAGAATAGGGAAAATACCTAACCGAAAGTTAATGGGAATTAAGTCAACCATCTGGAATAGCTGTTTCCTTCTGTAACACTGGAGCATTACTAGATATTCACAGTTGAAGCTAATAATTGAAGTTGGAGAAATCTGTTTACAAGAAATCATTGATTTCATTTTATCCCAAAATACAATTATATTCTAAGATTCAGAAATGGTATGAGTCATAAATTCTGCTCAATACTATATGAGTCTTTATTATCATTCAAAAAACAACACACTTCATGTTTCCTCTGATTAAAGCAGAGGAGTCACAAAACAGACAAAGTTAAAGGGAAAACTTTTATATGACTGTCTCAGCTGGAGGAACTCAAGATGAGCCTTCCTTGTTTCCTTCATGTTTCTGTCCTAACATTTACTGTGCTTACATTTTGATGGATATAAAGGGAAATAGGCCTATAAAAATGACATTTTGTTAGCAAATGAGATTTTGTTGCAGGAGGAATTGGCAATTTGCTTGATTGGTTGAACATACCGCATTTGTCATATTATTCTTAGATTTCTCTTGTTCCTACTTGCCAATCTTATGTGTTTTCCTTTCAGCTTTTGCATCCTCATCATTCCCTCCTCTAGGAAGGAAAAGATTGCTATAACAATTTAAAGGATAATAGATCTAGAGCTAGAAGGAACATGCAAGGTCATTCTCATTTTACAAACGAGGAAATTGAAGGCCATGAAGGTTTTATGACTTGTTCAAGGTAATATAGGAAGTAAGAAGAGGCAAGATGAGCCTGAATCTTTTGTCCCTAATCAGTGTTCTTCCTATTGTACTGTACTATCCACTTGATATTTTTAGCACATTTTGTGCTATGTTGCTCACAATATTTTGATTTATTCCAGGGTGAGGTGGAAAATAAGAGAAATCTTCCCATGACATTCAAGTGTCACCTCCATTCATCTTTGTTATAGGCAAAAGTTTCATAAAAAATAAACAAAACTATTAACTAGCAACCAGTGAAAGGGGTAGCTAGAACTGGTATCTAGATAACATAAATTCTCTCAGCCCACACAAATATTCAAGATTCTGATTAAATAATACTCAGTTTCCATGTAGTACAAGACATATGGAGGGTCATAGGCATAGAGATGGAAGGAACTTTTGAGGTAACCTCATCTGACCTCCTCATTTTACTGACAAGTAATTTAAACAGCTTTTGCCATAAAGGAATTGGCATTCCAAAAATGGCAGAATACATACATATGCTACATACATATTCCAGGCATACAAATACAACACTATCTTAGAATCAAAACATTCTAAGAAGCAATCATAGGGGTCATAGGTCCTGTACACACAACTGCCCATTTACAACAATTCCAACAAATGATATTTATTCTATTAAGTAATGCAGAACTCACTAGCTTGTACAGCAGCTTATTTTACTTTTTAGGGACCTGTGGTTAGAAGTTCTTCCTTATCAAAAGTATCGTTATGACCACTTAAAAATTTTAATGAATAAGTTCATGCTTCTAGCAATTTTAGTTTCTTTTTTTCAAGTCCTACTTTCTCATTTAGGTTACATAAACATAATTTTTAAAGCACAACTAACTATAAATTTGGGATGAGTAAAATATCCACTTTTTCTTTAAATTTCAATGTATTTATCCCTAAAATGTTTGTTGCTCTCTTGAAACAGGTCCTATGTTAAAACAGAGAATTGTGACCATTATTCTTTGAATAAGGACCAGTAATTACAATAGTAAACATTTTTGACAAACCGGAATCGTCCAGTGCTGACTCCTAGTAGACAAGAAATCAGAATCAATGCCCTTGGCAAGACAGCAGGAAATTCCCTATAACACTACCTTCAGAGGTAAAGTGCATTTAAAATAGTTGTTCCATTAAGAATGAATCCTGGCCTAAGAAATAGAAAACTCATGTTGGCAAATTGCTTGCTTGGGAAAGTATCATCAGCTATCTGATATATTTGAGATGGTATTTCATTATGAGCTGCTCCTTTTCCATACATCCTTGGAGTAGAATTTAGCAGCATTGAAAACACAGCCTACTGGCAACTCTTAAAGATTTTTCAAGCAATTGGCCCATTTGGACCTTAACTCTTATGCAAAAAAAATTAAAGGTTAGACATGATATGTCAATTAAGAACACAAGTCGATTAATATATCCATATCAGCTTTGAAATTACAATTTTCTAGCTAATTAACATTTCCCCTTATAATAAAGCAGTGTTCATCTGTAAAGCCAATCAGCAGCAGATTTCTGAGGGAATGCTACTGTGAAGAGCTTTTAAGATTCAGATTACATAGTATTAGTGAACACTCTGTTTATTCCATTACAAATCTTTGTTCAGTACAATGTTCACAGTTTCAACAGTTCACAATATTATATACAA
>JAQQSW010009214.1:0-13285 GCA_028646575.1 Pseudocheirus occidentalis
ACTCAGTGTTATGGTTTCTGAATAAAGACCTTGGTTCTGCCTTCCATGTGGAGAGTTTGCTATATTTTGTGATCCAAAACTACACCAGCATATTCATAACCATCATGGGTGTTGTGAATATCTCATTATTGATACAACCTGTCAAATGAACATTTCCAGCTTTGGTGATGTTCCTGGCATCAGGTGAGCACCTAATAAATACTTTATCTATCCATCACGAGCTTCTAAATTCTAGAATCAGACACCAGCTCTCTGTCAGAGGGCCATTTCTACAACAGCATGCTTTTTAGAAGGGATAGATAGACATTTTCAGGCCAGTACTACAGTGAAAAAGAGAAAGCCCAAACCCCATACTCAGACTGGCAAGAGATTTGGACCTGATAAGTCACTAGGACAGCACTGGTCTGAGTACAGGCAACATATTTCTTCAGCAGACGCACAAAGGACGTGTACCATTTCAAAGGAGTATAACAAACTCATGGGATTAGTATACAAGCTTCATGGCCCTCGGTGAATCACATGACCTCGCTCAGACTCAGTTTCCTAATCTGTAAACTGGGATAACAAAGACACCCATTTCACAGAGTTGTTATAAGGATCAAATAAAATAACATTGTAACACATTTTAAAAACTTTTAAAGAGAAATATAAATGCTGACCATTACTCATTGGCCATTTGAAATGGTTTACATTTACTGTATCCATCCACATATACCCTTGTTACTTGCTATCTTATTTATTGGCACTGAAGGAAACAAACAATTGTCTCTATATGATATCTGTATTGTTTACAGATTATAGCTTCTAGAATAAGTTCTGTTACCTATGGTTTGAGAAAACAGCAGACGAGAATCACACCTATCCTTTCTTTTGGAATTTTCCTGGGACTTACACTGGAGCGGGAGAAGCAAGCCAGAGTGAAGGAAGAAGCCCGACATCCCTCCTCTGCCATGAAATTGCTGTCCCTTCTGCATTTTATCTCCTCCTCAGAGTATGAGACGCTGCACAGCAGAGTCTCTTTGTTGTTGTTGTTTTCCTGTTTGAATCTCCAGCACTGAACACCGTTCTGGGCATGTAGTATGCATTTAAGGGCTTGTTTATGCTCTCATTCACATTTATTTTTTTTCATTAGTTGAAATATTGACACTAATTAACAAGCAAATAAATACAGAAAAGTGTTCCTGGGTTACTTGTAGAGGTCATGGTAAGATTTAATATGGGCTGAGTGAAGGAAGAACAGTCTGAGGTGTCTTATCAGTGAGACTGGCCACCTGTTTATGATCATTTTTGTCAAATAGTCCTATATAAAAGATTAGAGTTAAGGAAAAGTCTTGTGACATCATCTGATGGCATTTGTCTTGGGCATCCTGAGATGAGAAAACTTCCTTAACCAATGCAGGTCAGCGCCCGCTCTAATTCATTGTGTGAAAGGGTGGGTTGCTTCAAGCCCCAGACACTGAGCCACATGGCTGGTTCTTAAGGACAGACGTGCCCGCAACAGAACCTGACTTTGAGGACAGCTCCCTTAGCCCCTCAGCACGCTGTGTCTCAGACGTACACAAGATACCTTCAAAACGGATAAAATGGAACCTTGGTGGAGGCAAGCACTAATAACTCTGGGCTGGGGCAGGCAACCAGCAAAGAGCTGACACAGAAGGTAGCTCTTAAACTGAGTTTGAAGTAAAACAGGTATTCCAAGAGATTCATGCGATGAGTGTGTTCCAGGCACTGGGGACAAGCAGTACAAAGGCATGAAGAAGGGAGATGGAGTTGTGTGTGTGATGAACAATAAGAAAGCCAGTTGGTTGGACAGTACAATGCATGGAGAAGAGTGATTTATAAATAAGTCAGGATGTGTAATTAGGCCAGTAATGTTTAATGGGGCAGCTAGATGGCACTGTGGATAGAATTCTGGGCCTGGAGGCAGGAAGATTCATCTTCACAAATTCAGATCTGACCTCTGACATGAATTAGCTGTATGACCCTGGGCAAGTCACTTAACCCTGTTTATTTCAGTTTTTTCATCTGTAAAATATACTGGAGAAGGAAATGGCAAGCCACTACAGTATCTTTGCCAAGAAAACCCCAAATGGGGTCACAGAGTTGGACATAACTGAACAACAACAATGTTTAATAAGTCAAAATGTGTAATAACTTTCATTACTTATTATACATTTTGCCTGAATTATGCTTTATAATTACACATTTTGAACCTGGATCTTCAGACTTGGAATTCAACATTTTTTCCCTTACCTCCTTTCATCTTGACTGACCTTTCCCTTTTTTTTTAATAGGTAAGGAAACCAAGTCTCCAATCAATCTATTAACAAATATTTCCTCAGCATATGCCAGGCACTGTGCTAAGCACTAGACTGAGAACGGCAGAGGTTCATTCAGGACTTGTCCAAAATAACAGGGACACTAGGTGGTTGAGTCATGATGAGGACTCAGACATCCTCCCTTCTCATTCAGTATCCTTCCTGCCATAATGAATTGTTCTTTATGCGTTTACATGGAACATTCTCCCTCCTCACCTCTGACCTACATTTTTTAGCTTCCTTCAAGTCTCAGCTAAAGTTCTGATTTCTGCAAAAAGGTTCCTAATCCTCCTTGGTCCAAGTGCCTTCCCTCTGAGACTATCCCCAGTTTAGTCTGTGTGTATCATGCTTACACACAATTGTGTTTGCCCTGTGTTCCCCCCAAACCCCCATTAGATTGTGAGCTCCTTGAGAGCAAGGACTGTTTTTTACATCTCTTTTCTTACAATAGGAGCTTAATAAATGCTAGTCTATCTGATTCAATAACCCAATTACATAATAAAACTCTGGAGTCATTGAAAAAAAAATATCAATGTCAAGATTAAATTGGCTCACATCATTCCTACTCCTGGCAGTGTTGTCTTCAAATAGCTTTCTCCAAAATTTCTGGCTATGATTTTCCCTGAATTTCATCCTTAATAACTCAGTGCATTCTTCTGTATCTTTGTGTTTTCATTTGACCTTTGGCTTTTACATTTAAAAATCATAGCAAGATAGCCAAGGACCAGAGCAGCTAAAGTTACTGTTTTCATAACAAGATATCTCTGAGAACATGTCCTATTTGAGCAAAGAGAAAATGTCTGTTCCCATATGTGGATCCAGGAGCTACCCATTAGCATGGCACATGGATAACCATAAAGAATACTATGTAGCGTATTCCTTGACAATTGTAAAATGGGTACAGCTAACAAAGTGTTTTTGGATGTTTTGAGTCTAATCTGGAAGATGCTCTGTTACCAGGAGGCTAATGGGAGCTAGAGATCACCTCCCCATGTGCTTTAGGAGTCTTTGATACAAATTCTATCTGTACCTTGAAGCAGTTTATGGATTTTGGCAGTGGGATGCTTTGGCCTGACAGTTGTTGAAAAAATTCATTTTACCCTGATACAGGTATAATGATTTTTAATGGCCTCTGGTTTTATTTTCTTCAGACAGCTGATTATAAATAAGAATCAACTCCAGCTCTATGTCTGGGATACCAAATTCCTTTGGAATGTTACTTTTTATAGAACAACCTTTTGACCAAAGAGAAGGCAAGGTTCACCCTGATGTGGGGAAATCATGCCTTGTGACCTACATTTTCACTCTGCATGAGAATGGGAATTTCACTGACACTAATCGACCCATCAATCAACCAACAGTATTTATTATATTCCAGGCATGATATCAAACTTTGAGAATGCAAAGAAAACAGGAAACATTCCCTGACCTTAAAGGACTCATATTTTTGTAAGGTATACCAAATACTCTGTAGTTACTCTCCTATCCTGCCTTCTCACTGACAGGTTGAATCCCCCGAGAAGAGTTACTCTCAGGTCTTTAGGCAAATCCTTCAGGAGTTGAGAGCTCTCTTTCTAGTATCATACAGTTCATAAACTCCTATCAGTGTGCTTTCTACCAAGATTATCAGTTGATAAAAATTAGTGTATCAGCAATGCAGCATTCACAAAGCGTACAGTAACTATAAGTATGCTGATATGCTTGGCGTTACAATTAGGCAACCACACTTATTAAACATTTTGAAAGGCTTATTTACTATGGCATTATTGTTGGTACAAAACATCTCCCCCAAAGATACACTCTCCTACTAGGCTATCCAGGGTCACAGGAAAGTGGGCTCAAACAGAAGCAGCACATGTGGCAAAGGGAGTAACTCTCAGGTCTTTGTCTTTTTGCTAGAATCATCAAGATGTTCTCTTTGGGTCTGGTATAGCTTTGCTGCTGGACTCTTTGTAGAGCTAAATCCTTGGCTTTCAACGTAGACACTACCATTAGCTGCTCTAGAGGTGTTACTAGAATGCTTATAGAAAAATGGGTAATTAAAATTCTCAGGCTGAGACTAAAACCAAGGTTAAGGTGGAAACTGAAGACAATGTTCAGGGCTCCGCTTCTCCTCTGCTCACAGCATGTTGCTTGCTTCTCAATCTTCTGTGCTTTCTCCTCCCCCAGTGAGAGACATTCATATCTCCGAAGCCAGCTAGATTGTCTATATGGAATGGTTCCTCTCCCAAGTATCTGGAGTAATGCAGACTGTGACATACCTAAGGACAATGTCTACCCTCTTTTGAAATTCAAAGAAGATATTGACAACACACTTATTTAACCTTTCTGGAAAGCATTTTGGAACTATTGCCAAAGGGTAATCAAACTGTGTGTATCCTATGATTCAGCAATACCACTATTAGATCTGTACCCAAGAGATCACAAAAGGGGGAAAAGCCTTATATGCACAAAAATATTTGTAGCAGCTCTTTTTGTGGTGGTGAAGAATTGGAAGTTGAGAGAATGCTCATCAGTTGGGGGAAGGCTGAACAAGTCGTGGTATATTAATGTAATGTAATAACAATAATTAATATACCAATAATAATATATTAATGTAATGGAATACTTTTGTGTTATAAGAAATGATGAGCAGGTAGATTTCAGAAAAAACAAGATTTACATGGACTGATGCAAAATTAAATGGGCAGAACCAGAAGAACATTGTACACAGTAACAGCAACATTGTGAGATGATTGACTTAACTCTTCTCAGCAATACAATGATCCAAGACAATTCCAAAAGACTCATAGTGGAAAATGCTCTACACATCCAGAGAAAGAAGTGATGGAGTCTGACTGAAGATCAAAATGTACTATTTTTCACCTTATTTTTTCATGAGTTTTTCTTTTTGAAAGTTAATTGTTTTACAGTTTCTTCTTTACAGCATTGCTAAATGGAAATAGGTTTTACATGATCATACATATATAACCTATATCAAATTGCTTACCATCTTAAAGAGGGAAGGGAGGAATGGAAGAAAAAAATTTGGAACTCAAAATTTTATTTAAAAAATGTATGCTAAAATTTTTCTTTGCATGTAATTAGAAAAATAAACTACTATTACAAAAAATGATCACAGGAAGAAACAGAGTGATGACTGTCTAAAATGTTAACCCCAAATTGTATTTAACATAGTTTGGCTTCTTTCTTATTCAAGAGTTGCACAATGTTAATGGAAATATTCTTGGAGACAGTGTCATTTTGAAAGTCATAGAGGATTGTACCATTCGGGATAGCTCTCTCTCCAAGCTAGAAATGACTAAGATATAGGTTAATTAAAAAATGTTTCTCGCAGACCAATCTAAAACATGGATTACATCATTAGTATTTATAATTTTTCTTTGACAATACCACCAATGATGTAGGAAGATGAGTAATCCTAACCCTTGCTTCTATTCCTGTGCCATTTCTAACGCCAATTCCTTTTTCAACCTCGTGTCATTTCTAACCCTAAATTTAACCACAGTCATGTATAACAAAACCCAGAGTCCAGAACAAAGGAACTAGAGTAGATATTACTTATATGCTTAGCATCATATATCATCAAGGTGGTAGACTGGGCTCCAAACTATGAATTCTGTATTCTGAATTATCTTGGTGAATGTTGTAAGTAGTATTTTGAGTTATCAAGGAGTTGGGGAAGAAGAAAAGAAATGAGTGGCATGGAAAAAGCCTCTGTCTTCGTCTGTCTAATATAAAAGCCAGCAGAGACAATGTGGGGGCACCTACAATGTCTCTTCAGTCTACCTTATTCACCCCTGTTTAGGCTTAACTTAGGCAGCCTAGTGGTTCAGGATGGGAATTAGAATGCAGTGAGACACTCATGGACCAGAAAATATTTAATGAAGAGAAATGACTCAACCATAGAAAGAATGAGGAAAGACACAGCACTAATTCAGATGAAGGTGTCTCCCCTCTGCATCTGTATTTGTCACAGTGACGATGCCCAATCAGAGAAGTATATTAACTCACATAGCAAGGGGAATTCCATCAACCTTTAGGAGTCCTAATTCTTGATAGGCTGAACTTTTTATACCTCAGGAGCCCATGAAGCTACCCCAAAGGCTCAAGCCCTAATTCCCTGTACCAATCAAATCTCAAGGAGGGCCACCTTGACCCTTTAAAGTGAAATCAGCTTAGCCTACATCAAATGAATCATGTTCTCTATTCCCCTGATTTCATCTATTTTTAAAAATGTACCAGCCTCCACAATTACATATCATTGGATTCTGACTCTTCTCTGTGCTAATCCCTGCCCTCTCATTACTTGTCCCCCAGATCTTCTCCTTTCATGCCTTCCAGCTTCACCTTGTCCTTTCCTGCCACCTCTATGGGCTTCCCAACTGCCTCTTTCTAGTGCCTATCATATGTCATCCACTTTTAAGTGGTTGTGACATTACTTGTTTTCTTAGAGACCCAAGGGGGTAAAGGTCTTTCAAAATTAAGCCTACCTGGTGGGATTTGCTCTGATTTGCCATATCTAAGTCTGTTATCATCCTGTCTTGATTTTAAAAAATGAAAAACCATCTTCATTCTGCTGAAATTTTCAGCTTTTTTTTGTAGTAAAGTCCTGCATGTATGTTGAGGGACATTTGGCATTTCCATTGAAACATGACAATATAAAATTTGCTGAATGAGAAGTCCTGCTTAGGGAATGACTTTAAGAAAAGTCCCTCCTTGGGGCGGCTAGGTGGTGCAGTGAGTAGAGCACCAGTTCTGGAGTCAGGAGGACCTGAGTTCAAATGTGACCTCAGACACTTAACACTTACTAGTCATTTGACCTTGGGCAAGTAACTTAACCCCAATTGTCTTGCCTTCCCCCCTCCAAAAAGAAAAAAAGTCCCTGCTAAACCTTCTGAATTTTCATTTGATAAGGGTTTTTTGTTTAATTTTAATTTTTTTTAACATTTGTTTTTAAAACTTTGAATTTCAGATTCTTTTCCTTCTTCCCCCCTCACCCATCCCCACTGGGAAGATAAGCAATTCAATATAGGTTGTACATGTGTAGTTACACAAAACATTTCTGTAGTTGTTATATTGTGAAAGACTAAGAATATTTCCCTCCATCCTATCCCACCCCCGACTTATTCTATTTTCTCCTTTGACTCTTTTCAAAAGTATTTGCTTCTAACTACATTCTCCTCCAATCTGCCTTCCCTTCTATTCATCCTCCCTCTTATCCCCTTTCCTCCTACTTTCCTGTAGGGTAAGACACACAATTGAATGTGTATGTTATTCCCTCCTTAAGCCAAATTCAATGAGAGTAAGGTTGACCCATTGCCTTTCACCTTCCTGCTCTTTCCCTCCATTGTAACAGTTTTTTCTTGCCTCTTTTATATGAGATAATTTATCCTAATATATCTCTCCCTTTCTCTTCTCCCAATATATTCTTCTCTCACCTTTTAATTTTATGTTTTAGATATCATCCCTTCATATTTAACTTGTCCTGTGCCCTTGGTCTACATATACATGTACACACATATGCGTACACTCATAAATACATATATATATATACATATATACACAGACACACAGACACATACACACCCCTATATATACACATATATTCCCTTCAACTACCCTCATACTGAGAAAAGTCCCATGAGTTACAATTATCATTTATCCACATAGGAATGTAAATAGTTCAACTTTAATAAGTTCCTTATGATTTCTTTTTCCTGTTTACCTTCTCATGTTTCTCTTGCTTCTTGTATTTGAAAGTCAAAATTTCTGGTCAGCTCTAATTTTTTCATCAAGAATACTTGAAAATCCTCTCTTTCATTGAATGACCATATTTTCCCCTGAAGCATTATACTCAGTTTTGCTGGGTAGGTGATTTTTGGTTTTAATCCTAGCTCCTTTGACCTCTGGAATATCATATTCCAAGCCCTTTGATCCCTGAATGTAGAAGCTGCTAGGTCTCGTATTATCTGGATTGTGTTTCCACAATACTCAAATTGTTTTTTCCTGAATGCTTGCAATATTTTCTCCTTGACCAGAGAACTTTGGAATTTGGCTTTAATATTCCTAGGAGTTTTCTTTTCAGGATCCTTTTCAAGAGGTGATCAGCGAATTCTTTCAGTTTCTATTTTGTCCTCTGGTTCTAGAATATCAGGGCAATTTTGCTTGATAATTTCTTAAGAGATGGTGTCTAGTATCTTTTTGAGATCATGGCTTTCAGGTAGTCCAATAATTTTTAAACAAACTCTCCCGGATCTATTGTCCAGGTTGGTGGTTTTTCCAATGAGATATTTCACATTGCCTTTTATTTTTTTCATTTGTTTGGTTCTGTTTTATAGTATCTTGATTTCTCATGAAGTTATTAGTTTCCAGTTGCTCAGTCTAATTTTGAAGGAGTTATTCTCTTCAGTGAATTTTTGAAATTCTTTTTCCATCTGGCAAATTCGGCTTTTTAAGGCATTTTCCTTGTTGCCTTTTTGGGTCTCTTTTGCTATTTGAGTTAGTTTATTAGTTATTTTCTTCAGTGTTTTTTGGGGTCTCCTACAGCAGGCTGTTGACTCTCTTTTCATGATTTTCTTGCATCATTCTCATTTCTCTTCCCAATTTTTCCTTCACTTCTCTTACTTGATTTTCAAAATCTTTCTTGAGCTCCTCCATGGCCTGTAACCAATTCATATTTTTCTTGGAAGCTTGTGATGCAGGAGTTCTGACTTTTTTTGTATTTCTTCTATTCTATGCTTTGATCCTTTTTGTCCACACAAAAGGATTCAATGGTCTGATTGTGCTTCCTCTGCTTGCTCATCTTGCCAGCTGATTACTTAACTTTAGAGCTCTTTGTCATGGTAGAACTCTGCTTCCAAAATGGAGAGAGCTTTGTTCCAAATCACCGGGGTTTTCACAGCTACTGGAGCTATTAGGGGGGCACCCTCTCTACAGCACCCACAAGCTCTTGGGCACATTGGCCACACACCCCAGGAACACCACCTAAGACTGCAACCCAGAACCAAGCCGGTCAAAGCAAGAGCAATTACCTTCGGAATGGCTTGGTTTCCTCTGTGATCTGTAGGCCAGGAGCTCTGGAGGCAGACATATGGCAGCAACTGCAGCCACCATGGCTCCACCGCCAGACCATTCTCTTCCATCACCAGGTTCCAAGAGTTCCTCACTGACCTTTTATTTTCTCTTTGGTGTTTATGGGTTAAGAATTCTGGAAACCACTACAACTGCTGGTGATTCACTATCCTGAAGTCTGCTCTGGCTGCTATTGGTCAGGGCTGCCCTGGGGCCAGAACTGTGTGGCTCATGCAGGACTGTACTTGGCTCTCATTCTGGTGTGATAGAACCTTCCTGTCTGTCTGCCAGGATGCCTTCAGCATAAGATTTGTTTCTCTTTGTCACTTTGTGGATTCTCTAGTTCTAAAATTTGTTTAGAATCATTTTTTTTACATGTATTGGAAATGGTTGGAGTGGGAGCTCATTCCAAGTTCATGCTTTTTTACTCTGCCATCTTGGCTCTGGTGAACATTTATTAAGCACCTATTACATGCACCAGGTACCGAGGTTGAAAATAGTCCCTTCCCTCCAGAGGCTTACATTCTCTTGACTTGAAAGGAAGAAACTAACTCTTTGAACATTTCTAGACTTCAACTACTTAGCTACATGAATTCTGTTGATTAATAGGGGTCTTGTCTAGCATGTGGGAAGCTTGTTTATGAGATTTTTTATTTTTAGTGTTTTTTGTTTTATTTTCTTACAGGCCACCCAGTAGCTTGAAATGAGCATACATTCATTTCTTTTCCTGATAACCGTCAGATTTAAGTAAGAACAAAATAGCCAGGTACTGGATTGAGCAAAAAAATTCTCAAGCTGTTTTTCAAATCTTTTGGAATCAACAAAAGCCCAAATAGACTTTTCCCAGAACACTTTTAAAATTCCTTAGTATTTCAATGGATATTCAATATGCTCTATTCTGCCTCATTTACATGCACCTCATTACAGTATTTTGTGAATGCTCTTTGATTTCCCAGAATCCTCAGGAGTTTTTGCTAAGGTGTTCTTCTGTCCTTTTGAATTTTTATTCAGTCATCCAGTATGTTAGCTACCACTTCTACTTCCAGGGAGTGATAATTAGTGCTTGAGGGACTAGTACCCCTGGTGCGAGGGCTTGCTCGGACCTTTTTGGGGTTTTCTATCCACTTTTGGTGTCTTCCTGTCACCCAACTCTCAACTGTGACTCCAAGAAGACATAGCATGTGCATCAGCCACACCCTGCCAAACTTTCAGCTAAAAGTGTAAACCAGGTTGAGGGTTATAGCCAACAGGCCTCAAACCCACCAGTGAGTTAGGGGGATATCTACCCCAGACCTGTGACATCTTCCCTCTGCAGAATGAGAGGATGAGAACAGTTTCTTCTAAAGGTCCTGAAGGCAGTTGAAGCAGGTGCTGTAGAGTGCCTAGAGCTTGGTCAGGCATTAAAGATGCCAAGGTCATGCAGTGGCATCAAAGGCCATTGCCAGTCATCTTGAGTTTTGTCTTTAACAACTTTCGACTTTCATAACTTTGGAAGAGAAAGTGAGGCTGACATTTAAATCTGATTCATGTGCAAGTCACAACATCACCCACTATCCACTAATTTCTTTGCTTTGACTCCAATATCATATTATCATTGGTCCTTTTTGAAATAAAAGACAAACAATAAAGAATAACAATAGCACTCCCAACTTAATATCATCAGCAAACTGAATGAGTATACTATCTATGTCTTTATTTTTCTTAGATAAAAAGATTAAACAGTTCAGGTCAAATGCAGATTACTGGGATACCCTACTGGGCTCCTCTTCTCATGTTGACATTGACCATTAATAATTATCCTTTAAGTCTATCAATCCAACCAATTCCAAATCCACTTGATTGTGTTATGGACTAATCTACACTTATCCCTCTTCTGCACAAACAGTACGAGATACTTTAAAAAAAGTTTTGCTAAAACCTAGGTAACATCTATCCACAACATTTTCCTCTTTAATAATTCTGTCCAAAACCTATATGAACACAACTATAAAACACTTTTCACACAAATAAAGTCAGATCTAACTAATTGGGAAAGCATCAAATGCTTGTGGCTGCATTGAGCTAACATAATAAGAATGACAATTTTACCTAAATTAAATTACATATTTAGTGCAATACCAATCAATCTACCAAAAAATTACTTTGTAGAGCTAGAAAAAATAGTAACAAAATTCATTTGGAAGAACAAAAGGTCCAGAATATCAAGGGAATTAATGAAAAGAAATGCTACGGAAGATGGCCTAGCCACAGATTTTAATCTGTGTTATAAAGCAGCAGTCATCAAAGCTTCTTGGTACTGGCTGAGGAACAGAGTAGTGGATCAATGGAATACATGAGACTCAGCACTCAATAACTATAGTAATCTGCTGTCTGATAAACCCAAAGATTCCAGTTTTGGAGATAAGAACTCACTGTTTGACAAAAACTGCTGGGAAAACTGGAATATAGTATGGCAGAAATTGGGCATAGACCATTATCTAACTGTATACCAAAATCAAGTCTAAATTGGTGCACAATCTAGATATAAAGGCTGATACTGTAAATAATCTGGGGAAGCAAGGAATAGTTTACCTGTCAGATTTATGGAGCATGGAAAACTTTATGACCAAACAAGAGTTAGAGAGCATTATAAAATGCACAAAGGATAATCTTGATTGCATTAGATCGAAAAGTTTCTATAGAAACAAAGCCAATGTAACCAAGATTAACAGGGAAGTGGGAAATTGGGAAAGAATTTTTATAACCAGTATCTCTGATAAAGGCCTCATTTCTAAAATATACAGGAAATTGAGTCAAATCTATAAGAATACAAGTCATCCCCAGTTGATAAATGGTCAAAGGATATGAATAGGCAATATCTATAAGCATATGAAAAAATGTTCTAAATCACTATTGATTAGAGAAATGCCAATCAACACAACTCTGAGGCACCACATCTCACCAGCCAGACAAATGCTGGAGAGGATATGGAAAAATTGGAACATTAATGCATTGTTGGTGAAGTTGTGAAGTGATTCACCCATTCTGGGGAGCAATCTGAAACTATGCCCAAAGGGCTATAAATAATTGCATACCTTTTGAGCCAGTAATACCACTTCTAGAGTTGTATCCCAAAGAGATCATGAAAGTGGGAGGAAGACCTGTATGTACAAAAATATTTATAGCAGCTCTTTTTGTGGTGGCAAAGAACTGGAAATTAAGGTATGCCCATCAATTGGGGAATGGCTAAACAAATTGTGGTATATGAATGAAATGGAATACTATTGTGCTATAAGAAACGAGGAGCAGATGAACTTGATATTTACTTGGAAAGGCTTATACAAACTGATGCTAAGTGAGAAGAACAGAACCAGGAAAAATTTGTACACAATTACAGACACAATGTATTTGTGACAACCAACTTTTTTAAAAATTTATTTATTTATTTATTTTTAAATTTTAATCTATTTTCTTGGTTACATAATTCATTTTCACAAGGTTTTAAGTTACAAATTTTCTCCCCTTTTTGTCCCCACCCCCAAGCCCAGAACATTGATCCCACTGTAAGACCCCTCCCACAATCTGTTCCCTTTTATGCCCTCCTCTAACACCTCTCTAGCTTTCTAGCAGGGCAGGGAGGGACTCCCTGCCCCCATTCCTGTATGTATTATTTCCCAGTTGCATTTGATTGTATAGCTTTAAATACTAGATTCTTGCAATTCCTCCCCTGTCACCCACTCCCACTGGGAGGAGCAGCAATTCAATACAGGCTGTACCTGTGTAATTACACAGGACATCTCCATGGTGGGCAAATTGTGAGAAGTTAATTGTATGTCCCTCCTTCCTATCCTGCACCCCCTCCTTGTTTTGTTCTCTACCCTGTCCCTTTCCCTTTACTGAGATGAATGCTTCCT
>JAQQSW010009215.1:0-13285 GCA_028646575.1 Pseudocheirus occidentalis
CAACTCTTTATGACCCCATTTGAGATTTTCTTGGCAAAAATACCAGAATGGTTTGCCATTTCTTTCTTCAGTTGATTTTACAGATGTGTATAATGAGGCAAATAGGAGTGACTTGCTGTAATGCCATACACCAGTAGATTATCAAAAGAATGCTACTGTGAACAGCTTTTAAGTTTTAGAGATTACACAATAATAGTGAACACTCTGTTTATTCCATTACAAATTAAGGTTCAGTACAATATTCACAATATAATGTTCACAACATTACATCTTATCACAGAAAATCACAATATAGCGTTCATAACAGCTTAACATTAGAACAGCCACACAGTTTTCACTACAGTGGCCACAATATTTAGAATAAGGAACAAGAGAATAATCATCTGGTTTCCCTTAGGGGGAAACTCTCCTCACTTAACCATTCAATCAATTCACAATACATCAATCTTCTACTCCTGGGGCAACCATTAACTTAATCAGTCACAATACAATAATCAAACTTCCACTCATGGGGCAACCATTAACTTAATCAGCCACTAATCTGGATTCCCAATTACTAAATATCATTAATCACTAAGTATAGTCATTAGAAAACCATACAAACCCTCCACCTCTTGGTGTCCAGCAAATCTCAGTTTCCTCCAAGGGGAGGCCTTTTCTTCATCTTGACTCTCTCTGATTCCCTGGATCCCCTTCAGTGGTCCCAGCTCCCTTCTGATTCCACCAAACAGTCACCTGGATTCAGAAGCAAACAGCTGCCAGGTTCTCGTCCAGTCCTCAGAGGTAGACAGCTCCCAGATGCTTGTCCAGTCCTCAGGGCAGTCCCTAGCACACAGTGAAGTTCACAGGATCCAGCACATCTCAAACCCTTCACCATTTCTCTTGCCTGGAACTCAAGGATCAGTCAGGCCACAAACAAAGTCTTATCCCAGTCATTCTTCTTCAGTCCTCCAATAGTTCAGCTGGCACTAGGACCCAAAAGGAATATTGGCCTTCTGGGTGGCCTTCACCAGATCTTGGTCTCAGGAAAACTCCATCTCTTTTCTCAGTCAGTCTTTCAGGAAGATGCGTCTTTCTGAAAACAGGTATGGCACTCTATCCACTGTACCACCCAGCTGCCTGTGTGGTAGACAGGATGCCAACCCTAAGTCAGAGTGAGGTCTCTTACAGAGAACACAAAGTTCCAGTAGTATATTACAGCCAACTTGAACCTTCTGGAAAGAGCTGATTATCAAATATTTGTTGAAATGTTTTTATAACTCAGAAAATGTCAAACTACAAGTTAAGATTTAACTTAACTGTTTTGTTGACTGTCTAGGCTTAAGAAAATGATGAAATAAATACTAATAATGTAGATTAAACTTAAAAGTATGTTGAGTGTACTTTTTTTTATTAGAGAGCTGGTTATTAAACATTTTCAGCATACCCAAAGCCCTAGACTGGAAAACTTGACTATTAAAAAAAAAAAAGTAAAAGGTTTTAGCCTGAGGGCATAAGATAGTCAGGAGGACCCAATTCTGTATTTTCATGAAGAAGAAAGAAGGCTGTCTATCCCAGGCTGAAATGAACAAAATTGGCTACTCCTTAAGGAAAGTAATATTTTTCTCCTTAGGGAAGATTTTTGCTGAATGATTACTTTGGGAAACTGTTTTTCTAAAAGAGCTGTTTAAAAAAGAACAAAAAACCAACTTTGGTATTTATACTGAAAGAACACGGCAGAGTTCACTCTTCTCTTGAGGAAGAGACAGCACTTAAGCTAAGGACTTATTCTGAAGCCAGGAGAAACTCCACTCCTTCATACTCAATACAATAAGTATGTAGCAGAATTCAGCAGACTACAGGTATAACAAATCAGTGTCCAGTGAAGGCAGAACCACCAGCAAGGAGCAGTGCAATATGACTAGAAGTTAGCAGTGGTCCTACCATTGGAGGCAGGATTTGCCCCTTCACTTGGATCATACATATTTTCTTCATGTGGGCATGAACCCACAAATGCACATCTCTTGGTTAAGAAATTGGCTGAGGAGACAGATGACTGACTGACTATGGACTTAACTCAAAAATGTTCTGATAGAAACAAGCTAGAGTTCATTGTTGAGCTATTCAACAAGGCAGTGAGAGTTTAGCTACAACTTGGTTCAGAGAAAATATACAGATACAAAACCACTGTGGCTGACTGGGAACTTTGCCTATTTATAAAATAGTCTCAGAAAATGATTTGGTCCCTGAAAAGATAATGCCTAGCAACCACCAGTTGTCTATGAGGGAGTTAGCTGGGCTTCCTGGGGAGCAGATGGAAAATGTTAATGGACAGTAATCTGAGCAAACTGAGACAAAAAGCCTATTTACCTGTAGCAGGGAGACTGCTGGAGCTATACTATAGCTACAAAGGTGGTACTTCAGATGAGGAAGAAATTGAGTTTTAATATCTGCCAGAGGGTCAGAGAACTCACCTCCCTGGTCTTATGGGGACTTTACTTCAGAAAAGTGTGAAGGCTAAATAGAGAGACAATTCCTTTCCTAGCAAGTGGTAGTAGTTTCTAGAGAATTGAGGGCACCCATATGAGATTGTCTTCAACAGCCTCTGCTATCCATAAACTCTGGTTGGGGATTTCAGGAGGGTGGGTCTATGGTTATGAATAAGCAATCATCCACAAGCTCTGGTTTGGGATTATAGAATAGAGAGTTTGTAGACTTTGATCACTAGTCTGGATTATCCATAAATTCAGCAAATCATTGCAGAAGTACCAAACCTATTCAGCCTGTTAGCAAGTGTATTTATAAGCCCTTATTAGTTTTTATTACAATTCCCACTCAACTTGACAAGTCAGGTCCCCCAGAAAACTGGCTATGTATTCCCTCTAGGGTTCCCGGGCTATCCCCAGGGGCAGTAGGGCTTCCTTTAATGCCATCATTTGGAACCCCAGTCCAGTATATTTTCAATATCAATCATCAGTCATGGTTAGTATCTCCCTCACATCATGAATACCTTCTCGTAATTAGTGTTCTTGTATCATTTAACCAATTAATATAAATGAACTTTTACATGGAATTAATTATAAAGAAACTAGTGTATTAAAATTGCATCTTGTTCTGGTCCCTCTGACCCTTCTGTCTTCTAGTCAGTATAGTAATTTTGTAAGTAGTCAGTATAAAGAGCCAACAGCAGGAAGTAAGATTGCAAAGAGGAACCTAGATGTCACAAACAAATCCTTCCAAAGATCAAAGGCAAAATTGACAAATTGTACTGACCATATTTCATTGTAGTAACAATTAAATTAAATTACTGTCCCTAGTAATAGGTGCTGAATCAGGGGAAGCCATCTAGGTTTTGCTAATCAGGGATTTTTGACCCTAAGATATGTAAATCTCAGATAAGTTCTAGAGATATGCAGTAATGCCAACAGTATGCCAAATGATGCTGGCAACTTTGAGATGATGTGGATATGTTAACTTTAAGTTTGAGAACTTTCAGATGATTTGGATGTGTTAATGAACTAACCCCCACAGATGAGAATTGGTCTGTTCTCTTTGAAATCCTTTAAATATGAGACCTCAAACTTCTGCCTTCCCAAGCACTCATATCTCCATCTGAGTCCATGCTGCCCAGTGCTCCCAACTCTATTTAATAGACAGCTATGTGAGTGGTAGTCTCTGCCTCTGTCCCTCCCCTTGCTGCCCATCTTCCTTCACCATCCTATCCCTGTTCCTACACCATCTGTCTGCATGTCCCTTCCCACTTCTTGTCATTTGTCTCTGTGCTTTTGGTTTCATTTGCCCCTGCATCCTCTGTGCTTTATTAAAGTTAATTGTAGCTTCAATTCCTGCTGCCACTGTGGTCTTTCCCAGTGAGTACCCAAAAAACCTAGCGTACCAGTCCCATTTCACAATTTCATAAATTAATTAGCAATTCACATAGCAAGAAGAGAAGTACAAATCACTCCCTCCCTCACCCAGGGGGCACACTCTTTACTCTGTCACCTAGGTGGCTGGGAAGAGCTGGTTCAAATTTGATGGTGTTCTACCCACCAAGTTCACTTCTGAATGCACCATAGCTGCTGGATAAATTGCCTCTTTGCAGAAAGCCTGGCATCTCATCTACCAGGTTGGTCCATTGCTGGGTTCTGTTCTGTAGGTTTGCTCTTCAGGGTTTTACATTACGTTAAGCTTCACCATGGACTCCAATATGCAGACATCTGGTCTTCTGACCTTTTGAATCTTTCAAGATTATAGACATCTCCAATATTCCATCTAAGAGAAGCAAAGAAGAAATTCAAAAAGGGTAAGAACAGAGACCCATATTCATGGCCACATTAATACAAGTGGGGAGGGCTCAAGGCTTCTTCTCATCCAGAGACTTACAGCATGTTTTCCTCACTCAAACCAGCCAGGCAGGAAAGAGAATGAAATCTGTAGTGCCTTTTGAATGCGTGCCCAGTTCCAGTTTAGAAGGCAACCAAAAGTTCATTTTCTTACCTCACAGTAAATGATCAGATCATAGAAAGAGTCATAGCTGTGTATTCTCTGAAGTTCATGCGGAGGATTGTATCAGTTGAGGAAACTGTGCTCATAAGGTCTGGGTATGACTAATCTTTCCTCATACTTAGGATACTTCACAAAAAAATGAGACTAGTTTTTGTTCTTTCAGCTAGGCAAAGCCCATTGAGACTTATATTGTATTTAATGTGTACTTTCCTTTTTTCCTCAATATAACTGTGATATGTGTTATTTTGTGTTACATATAAATGATGTTTTGCTATATAACAATATTGCTGTTATATTAGGCTTTACTGATAAAGAATCTGGCTAGTGTTGATATGTAAGCACCATTCAATATTTTGCATGTATTGGTAAAATATACTTCTTTAACTTTCATTCTAATATGTAGTGTTATGCGTACTAGTATGTGGTGTTTTTGCAAGAGGCTTACTTTATTTTTGTTTGTCTTTTGTTTTCCAAGGGGACCAATGACATCATAAGTGACGTCTTGACTTGCTCATAAATTGGATTTAAGTGAGGCAGAGTTGAGCAAAGTTGTTGGCCTCACTAACTCTTCCTGAGTAATCAAAGTCCAATGGCAGAGGAAAAGTCAAGATGATATGCCACGGCCCAGGATGTAGTGGATGATCCTGACACTTTTGCTGCCTAAGTTCTAAGCATTCCACAATGCTGGCTTCATGGCTGTTGGAACAAATTGTTCTTATCCACCCATTCATTTGGGGAGTCTTCATGTGCTTGAGGTAGACATCCCTCTAACTTAGTGGTAGGTTTGAGGTCTGTTGGTTACCCTAAACCTGGTTTTAGCCCATCTACCAAGATGATTTTACTGGGCTGTGGTTGATACACTTGCTATGCTTTCTTGGAACCACAGGTAACAGTTGGGTGAAGGTGGACGCCAAAGGTAGATTAGCAACCCTGAATAGGACTTGGCAACCCCTCCCACCAGAGGCTTGTCCTCCCTGAACATCCAATATACTTTGTGGATTATATTAGTGGTTACCATGTGCAACAGAAACAATATATGTTATGTGTCATGTTATATGACATATTTTGATATTCAAACCTGCTTTGTCAGCATTTTTGTTGTGTCTTGTGTTTCACTTGTTGCATGTGCTCTGCTAATGCTCTACATTTCTTTCTAATGTAGATGCCATGTATTGGGTACCTGCAAGTGTTTTTCACTGAACTTAAGTTTGTTAACTATGCTTAATATGTGGACTACAGTTATTTTAATTTTTACCTTTTATTTTAGATGCTCAAGGACATCTTGGAAGTACTCCAGTTTTTCTTTTCCATGAGGAGGGAGAGAATATAAGGGAAGTCCAAAGCTATTTTAAACTTTGCTGACCACATATACATGTAAATATACACATACACATGCTGTTTATCGAAATGGGGCTAACATGAGGAAGATAATGACTTTGTCCTCTGGGCTGTTTTGTCTCTCTGCCTTTCTGCTCCTGGAAGAGAAAGTTCATGAAAGACAGGAGTGCAGAATAGGGCTAGAAAGGTGGAAGGGAATTGAACTGTGGATAAATGCTTGTTTAGGGAGCCTGCATTTTATCCTCAAGGCAATGGGAACCACAGAAGGTTTTTGATCGGAGAAGTGAAGTGGTGAGATTTATGCCGTAGGAAGATGATTTTGACAGCTGTGTGAAGGATGGACTGGAGAGGGGGAGAAAATGTAAGTGGGATAATCAATTAGGAGGCTTTTACTACAGTCTGGGAAAGAGGTAGAGAATGTCTTGTGAGTAGAGAGAAGTGGATGGATGGTACATGTTGAGGTAGAATATACACTATCTGTGCTATGACACAATTTGGATTTGTGTCAGTTGACATTCATTTGCTTACATCTTTTATTTTATGTCATCCGAATTTCATCCTGTATTTCTACCCCATCATCTCCCAGAGAGTTATCCCTTACACAAATTATTTTTGCAAAAATAGAAAGTGGAAGAAAAGAAAAAAATTAAGCAAAATTGATCAAAACATTGAAAAAAAATCTGACATTATATGCAATGTTCTAAGAGGAAGATGGCTTCTCATGGAGCCAAGTCTGTTCTTTGTAATTTTGTAATATTCATTTTTGATTGTTTTGTGATGATTATTCTTTCCACTTACATTGTTATAGTCATTGTGTATACTTTTCTCATCTCTGCTTACTACTATTTTCATTGCAGGTCTATGGGTAGGCATGGACAAAGATAACCTATCCATGTCTATTCATCACATAAGAAGAGTTATATGTGGTTGAAGGGAATATCCACGTAGATGTGATCAGAGGTCCATTGGAGTATTATTTTCATCCAGTGCAAACATTTATGTGTAAGTTATTGTGTGGCATAATGGTTTTCAAAAAAGAGCAATACAAAAAAGAGCAGCTAGGTGGTGCAGTGAATAAAAAATAGGTGGCACACTGGCCCTGGAGTCAGAAGGACCTGAGTTCAAATCTGACCTCAGACACTTAACACTTACTAGCCATGTGACCTTGGGCAAGTCACTTAACCCCATTTGCCCTGCCTTCCCCCCCAAAAAAGAAAAAAAAGAGCAATATTGGTTCTATTTCCCTTGTGAAAAGGACACAGCCACAGTCACCATGCACCTAGGGATGTTTCCATGCAAAGAATTCATTAAGTTTCCTTACTTGGTTGAAGAAATTTAATTCAATGAAAAAGAAGACTAAGAGTAAATAGATGACCAAGGACCAGGAGTGCCTGAGAAATGCTACACTTCACATATTTTAAAGTTAAATTATTCTACAGTGTTGGTTTGTAAAAACTCTTAAAAAGATCAGGAGGTAAAATCCCACAGGATAAATTGATGCCTAGGAATTGTACTTATTCCTTCTTGTATTTCATTCTAGCATATGTATGGGTCCATGTGTTTGTTCATGCATGTGTGGGTATTTGTAGATCATTTAAAAACATTTTTAATATATGTTCTAGAAACATGGGGGACTTGTAATGATAAAAATTACACGGTAACCTTTTATGCAACAGGTTTATTGAACAGAACATTATGTCAGTGATGCTATTCTAGAAAGAACTTGTCATGCTGGGCTAAATTTTCCAAGAATGCAATTTAAGCCCACAGTCAGGTGTATTATAAAATGAATGGAATACCACAGTTCAAACACAGCCCCCCGAATGGTCCATCTGTGGACCTTATCACACCGATTCTCATTAAACAGGGATTTCATTTCTCTATATCATCACAGGCTTCACTCCCGGGCAGTCATTCAGTTGCCTGACTAGTCTCACAACACATGCAAATATGAATTAAAGGCTGGATTGCCACAAGACTGAGAAGCACTGGGAAACGGGGGGGGGGCGCGAACCATTGCAAATGGGAAAAAAGAGATTGGTGGTCCCAGCAGGCCTTCTATTTACTTCCCCCTGTGGACTCATGCAGAGAATGCCAGACACACACATACACAGAGGTAGCCTAGTATACATGCCCATGTTAAAAAAAAAAGTAGAGTCTATGAAAATAAAACAAGATGGAGGGCCTAATTGCTTCTATATCTGAGGGTCCATTGTGGACTGGTAATAGGACGTGATTTCACTTAGGAAAAAAAGCACTTTGTCTAAATCAGTAATTCTCTAGTAAGATATGTAAAAACATAATTTCTCTCTCTCTCTCTGTCTCTCTCTCTCTCTTTCTCTCTCTCTCTGTCTCTCTCTCTTCTCTTCTCTGCTCTTCTTTGACATTCTCATTAATTTCCCCTGTCACAATTCCCATCTATATTTGAGGAGTATGCTGGAGCCTGCTCAAACCAACCTAAGGGTTGATCGTTAAATTTTCAGTGTGAGTGTTTACATCTTGGAAATCAGCAAATGCTGCAAAATCAGGGTTTGATGCATTGTTTTGTTAATTGTCTAGACTTAAGAAAGTGACAGAGAAAAATTTTAATATTGTAGTTGTCCAGTTGTGTCCAACTCTTTGTGACCCTGTGGTCCATCATATAGGTCCATGCCAAAACTATTCAAGTGATTTTCTTGGCAAAGTTATTGGAATGGTTTGCCATTTCCTTCTCCAGTGAATTAAGACAAGCAGGGGTTAAGTGGCTTGTCCAGGGTCACCCAGCTAGTAAACATCTGAGGCTGTATTTGAACTCAGATCTTCCTGATTCTAGTCCCACTGTGCCATCCCGTGAACCACCTAGCTGCCTCATAATTTTGCTAAACATTTGCCAGCATACCTCTGCCTATATTCAAATAATTCATAATTCTTTATGTGTAGTCCTAACCTCTCTCACAAGGTACAGACTTGTGGCCAGATAGATGCCACTGGTACTTCAAGTTTGACGGGAATCATGGGTAAGCTCCTGCTTAGCACCACTATGCATGAAGTGCCAGGCTATCCATGCTCATTCCTCTCTTGGCTCCACTTCCAATTCTCCAGACTTTTCCTTTACCCTGACAATGCTCCCTCCTCTAGCTCCCTTTTCTGTTTTCTTCCCTACCTGGCATATAGTAAACATTTACTAAATGCTTCTCTGTCCATCTATTTATTTATAATAATAACAAGTGTTTGCATGGAGTTTCAAGGTTTGCAAAGCATTGTACAAATATCTCATTGTATCCTCAACAACTTTGTGACATAGGTACTATTATTCTCTCCATTTTACAGATAAGGAAACTGAGGCAAACAGAAGCTTTAAGCAACTTGCCAGGGGATATCACAGCTAATTAGTTTCTGAGTCTGGATTTGAACTCAAATCTTTCTTCACACACTATCAATTATCCTTGCAGATCCCAGAATTGAACTTAACATTTTTTCCCTCCTAAACTTGTTCTTTCTTCTAAAATCGCATTTTCTGTAAATGATATTACTATTCACCCAACTTCCCATATGTGGAAACTTGGTATTTTCTTTGACTCTTTCCTTCCTTGCCTCTTTGGGTCTGAGTTTCCTTTTTGTAAAAAGGGAGGGGGCAGAGGCGTATTAGATGACCTCCAATCTTTGTTCCAGCTTTGAGGTTGGACACCATCCGGGACATTCATCTACCATTGGCTGCCACAGTCTGTCCTTGTCACTCCCATCTTCTCTTTATTCCCATTGCCTCTGCCCCATGATAGACCTTCATTACCAGCTAACTGCCTGGACTACTGCCACAGACTCTTCATTGGTCTTCCTTACCCCGCTGTCCCTCTTCCAATCTATCCTTCACAGACTTAGACTAATCCACCTCCTGCATAGATCTGATAATCATAACTCATATTTATACTTTAACACTTTAAATAATAATACTTAATATTAATACTATTTATTAATTAATAACTTAATAATAATTAATAATGAATTAATAATATTAAATATTTAATAATACTTAGAGTAATACTTTAAGGAACATGTAGCGCTTCCTCCACAATCGGTAAGGTATACCGTACAAGAATTATTAACTCTATTTTACAAATGAAGAGATATGCTTGGCAAGGTGGATACTACTTAGTGGTAGACCCGGGTCTCCTGATTCCATCAAGAAGCAGCTAGGTGACAGTGCATAGAGCTCTGGGCCTGGAGTCAGAAGACCTGAATTCAAATCCAGCCTCATGTGGCAAGTCACTCAACCTCTGTTTCCCTCAGTTTCCTCATTTGTAATAATGTGAATGTAGCACCTATGTCACAGGGTTGCTGTGAGGATAAAATGAGACATTTGTAACATACTTAGTCTGGCACATGGTAGGTGCTTGTTTTCTTTCCTTCCAGTCCTCTTTACTACCCCAAAGCTGTCTCTGCTTATGTCTCCTTTTGCTCAAAACCTTTTTATTTGTTCCCTTTTGCCTTTCAAGCAATGGTTAGATGCCTTAGCCTGGCATTAAAAATCCTCCACATTTTAGCACCACCTTATGTCAATAAATTTATCTTATATTATTCCCACCAATGTGCTCTATTCTTTTTTTCTTTTTTTTTTAAGTGGAGAAAGCAGGTCAATTGGGGGTAATTGACTTGTTCAAGGTCACACAGCTAGTACGTGTCAAGTATCTGAGGCCTGATTTGAACTCAGGTCCTCCTGACTTCAGGGCCAGTGCTCTATTCACTATACCACCTAGCTGTCCTAGGTGCTCTGTTCTTCAGTCAAACTGAACTACTTACCATATTTTGCTAACTTTATGTCTTTGCTCAAGCTGTTCTCTATGAATAGAGTTTTAAGGTTTGCAAAGAATGCCCTTCCCTAACCACCTTCCTTACTTATTTCTAATCATTCTTTAAAGCCCGACTCAAAAGAAGAGGGTCTTCCCCTCCCAGTTTGATTTTTTAAAAAAGGGACCACCCCTTGATCAACTCCTTAAAGAGGCCTATTTGCTGAATGGGCATTCTCTAAATGAGAACCTGAAAAGACCCTAGTGCACAAGGGCCAGGGTCTCCTGTTGCATCCTGGGTCATCTAGAGTCATCCTGATGAATATCTGGTCACTGGTTGCAGATGGCTCTGGAGGACAAAGTGAGGCTTGTGACCTTGCACAGCCCTCCCTCACTCAAAGTCAACTGCAAGTCAGGTCATCATTTCCCTGATGTCATGGTCCTCTTTGAAAATGTAGGACAAACACAACAACAATAAAGCCTGACTCAAACTCCACCTTCTCTAAGAAACTAGACTCCAACTCTGAGGTTAGTTATGACCTCCCCCTGCCCAACCCAGACCTGACACTAATACTTCTTCACTTCTCTGATGTACTATGTATTTTTATGTGTTCTTTTGACTCATGTACGAGTTATATCCCACTATAACACTGTGAACTACATTAGGATATATCTTATCTAAGTGCGCTGGGGACACTGACTTGGAGCCCATCCCATAAAATATGTTTGAGGATGGGCCTGTGGACATCTTCCCATAGAGCAGGAGTAATTTTGAGCCTGTACTCTGGACATTGGTTGGTTCCCATATGACATATTCCTTCTCCTCAACATGAAGGACATGTTGATGTGCTACTTCAAAGAGAATTGGCTTTGACTATAAAGGGAGAAACAACTTTCACCCTGGTTTTTTTTTTCTTTCTTCTGAATACATGACTTGAAACACTCACAGTTATCTCTGATTGTTCTTGTGAGAAGAACATCTTCTTTCCTAACCCCCTACCTCTGACAGTCATGGAGGCCATGAACACAAGTCATTGAGCTCATGGATCTAGGTGAGTCCCACACTGGACTTCAAGTCTCTGGATGCTTTTGCTGTCTATGTTTCTTTGGCTGAGAACAGGTAAATGAGCAATGATCCTGAGAGAGGAACTTCTTTTTTAAAAAAGACTTTATTAAGGTATTTGGTTTTTTATATTACAAACATTTACAGATTACGTCCATTCCATGAAAAATGTCTTATAACAAAGTAAAGCAATTAATGAAAACTAACAATAGAGGCAGAGTCAAGATGGTGGCGTAGAAGCAGGAGAACTTTGCAGGTCCCACCATAATCACCTCAAATACCTGTAAAATATGACTCTAAACAAGAGTTTAGAGCTTCAGAACTCATAAAATGACAGAGAAACAAGGCTCCTGCTGAAGGCAGCTCAGCAAATGGAGGAAAGGGCTCATTGCAGCAGCTGGGAGCAGAGCCCAGCCCCATGCAGTTTTAGCCCCAGGCTGTCCAAGAGAAGCCCCAGCTGGAGCTTTCAGGAGAGGGAATCACCAGCAGTTGTCATGGTTTCTAGAATTACCAACCCATAAGAGCCAAGGGCAAAGGGAAAAGGTCAGTGGTGCTTTGCTAAATTTGGGGGAGAGAGTCTGGCTTACTGCCTCTAGAGCTAGGAGTAGTCTGAAGTGGTAGCCCTGCAGCCACCTTCACGTGACTGCTTCAGCACTCCCAGCCTGCAGATTTCAGGGGGGCCAAGTGATCATTCAGAGGCTAAGTGCTTTTGCCTTGAGCTGCCTGGATTGGGATCACAGTCTTGAGTGGTGGTCCTGAGGTGCATGACCAGTGAGCCAAAGCTGGTGAGGGTTGCAGAAATGGCAGCCTCTTAATAGCTCTGGCAGCTGCAAAACCCCCCGTGATTTTGGACAGAGCTCTCCCCTCTGAAAGCAGAGTTCTACTGAGCCCAAAAGTCAAGTAACTGACTAGCAACATGAGCAGGCAAAGGAAGCAAAGCAAGCACAGACATCCAATTTAGATTCCTTTTTTGGGGACAAAAAGGATCAAAGCATTGAACAGGAGGAAGACAACACAGTCAGAACTCCTGCACCAAAAGCTTCCAAGAAAAATGTAGACTGTTTATAAGCCATGGAGGAGCTTAAGAAAGATTTTGAAAAGCAAATAAGAAAAGTGGAGGAAAACTTGATAAGAGGAATGGGAACGATGAAAGAAAATCATGATAAGAGAGTCAACAATCTGACTGAAGAAAACAACACCTCAAAAAATAGACTAGCTCAGATGGCAAATGAGGCCCAAAAAGCCAATGAGGAGAAGAATGCCTTAAAAAAGTCAAATTTGCCAGATGGAAAAAGAATCTCAAAAGCTTTCTGAAGAGAATAATTCCTTCAGAATTAGAGTGGAGCAAATGGAAGCTAATGACTTTATGAGAAATCAAAATACTATTAAACAGATCCAAACAAATGAAAAAATAAAAGGCAAATGTGAAATATCTTCTTGAAAAAACCACTGACCTGGAAAATAGATCCAGGAGAGACAATTTAAAAATTATTGGACTACCTGAAAGTCATGATCAAAAAAAGAACCTAGAAAGCATCCTTCAAGAAATTCTCAAGGAAAATTGCCCAGATATTTTAGAACAAGAGGGCAAAATAGAACTTAAAAGAATTTACCAATCACTTCTTAAAAAAGATCC
>JAQQSW010009216.1:0-13285 GCA_028646575.1 Pseudocheirus occidentalis
AGTTAGAGGGGTGTTGGAGGAGGACATAAAAGGGAACAGATTGTGGGAGGGGCTTCACAATGGGATTACTGTTTTGGGCTTGGGGGTAGGGGAAAGAAGGGGAGAAAATTTGTAATTCAAAACTGGAAATGAATGATGTAATCAAGAAAATAAATTAAAATTAAACAATTAAAAAACAAACAAAAAACAACCCTAGATCTAATTTCAATATTTCCTATAGCAAAAATCAATTATTTAATTATTCTAACATATATATTGGTACATATAGAGAACTAGTCTGTGCACATATATATATACACATGCATGCACATACATATGTACATACACAGAGAGTTATTCTGTGTATTGCATATATACATATGAATATATACACACAAAACACAGAATAGCTATGTATATATACATATGCATATGTACACACATGTCTATGTGTGCGTGTGTGTGTATATATGCATATATATGCATATGGGGGGTAGATTGGAATACAGCTCATGAAGCATGTTTCTTACCCCCCCAAAAATTTCTGGGGACAAATGCTCAGTGATGAAGGATTTGGTGCTTTGGGATATTCAACATTCCCTTGTTCTCCATTAGTTCAGGAGGGGAAGATTGATCATTGAACCAGGAAGAACTAACCCATTCATTAGATTGTAAAGGAAAAGAAATCTTCCTTCATTCTCTATTTCTTCTCCCTGATTCTAGGATTTCTTATGGGTAAAGGAGGAGCTTTTCTCCTCCCTTTTGGTAAGAGCAACTGCTTTCCCATGGTATCAAGCATATGTGTTGGCTAGGTGAGCCTGAGACTAAATCTCAAGGTCCTGGCTGCCTCTCCTGCTTTGTGTTTCTTTTCCTCGGCATAATAATACTGAGATGGATGTTTCTAGCCTGTGAAGCTGCCTCATAAGCTGAAGAAATAAGGAGCTCCCTGGGTCTCTCAGTCAGGACCTGCTGTACTTCCAGAGATATCCATAGCAGGGCCTATAGTGCTTCTTGGAGGATATGAGGACCAACTGGAATATGAACCCTGACCTGGCTGGCCTGGCTTGCCAGAAGACACAGACCTTGAAGGAATTATTCCAATAGAGTAGAGCCAAGTGAATAAGAAATGTTTATTTGATAGTCCCACTAAATGTTCCATATTTTAAGTATCAGCCCTTGGGAGAAGAAGTAGGAGCTACGATTACTTCGTCTTGACTCAAATCTTTGTCAATGTGTGCTTATAAGTTTTATGTTTTAAGCATTTCAGTTGTACTGAGCAGATAAAGAGGTGCCATGCACCTTCTCTACATTATACCTTGAGTATCTTTCCACTCCATTTTAGCGATGCCTTAGACACGAGTCAAGTTTAAATTTTATGTAATTTTCCTTGGGCCTTCAGGGTGGAGTGTAAAGAAGTAGAAAATATAAGAAAGAGCTTGACTACTCTCATTAGAGATCAGGCTTCCTTACAACTAAACCCCAAGCCTACCATGAACCCAGAGCTGAGGACCACTAGGGCATCTCAAGCCTCATCTAGATTAATGCTGGTCTGTTATTATTAAAAAACACAAAACATGCACACAGCCATAAAACTGACTTGACATAGACCCAAGCAAATTCTAGCAAATACTGACAATTTCCTCACTGAAAACTTCACGGACCGTCTAAAAATTAGTCTCCTTTACCTCTGGTAACTGGACCCATAAGAGTTCAGTGATGAAGAGTCTATACCAAGTACCAGCCTCTATGTCAGTGGTTCTCAACCTGTGGGTCATGACCCCTTTGGGGGTCAAACAACCCTTTTACAGGGGTCACAGAGGTTGCCTAAGACCATCAGAAAACACATATTTCCAATGGTCTTAGAAACCAAAACACAGCTCTTCTATCTATCTCCAGGCGGGTCCACCCACATGCAGATATGCCCACATATGAGTATTAAAGGGTCACGGCATTAGGAAGGTTGAGAACTACTGCTCTATGCCATAGTAATGCCATACTGTTGAAGCAAATAAACTGTATCATTCAGCATTGTGTTCAGGGATCGGGTATGTCAGAAAGAGTATTTATCAGTTACATCAATCATCTTCTTGGATTGTTGTCTGACATGGAGATCTCTATCTCTATCAACCAAATGTCATGTCTGGCACAAGATGTCTGGGCTTTAAATTCCCTTCCAAAGACTTCCACGGTATTGTGAGCCATTTTCAGAATATAAAGCCCTCATTAAAGTTACAAATTAAGAACAGGCTAGTCTCTAACAGAAGGGAAAAACAGGTCAAACATATTATGTGGTGTAAGAACATGACAGTCAGTAATACACACCTCAACAACTCTAAAATGAAATAAAAATCTTCCAAATTACAAAGATTCAAACAGCAATAAATAATGAGAACAAGTTCACCTGTATCTGGTCATGCACCAAATATTGTTATCATGCTCCGATACCTTATAGCATATGGTAGTATTGACAAATAGGTCATTAATTTTTATCAACAGCTGGTATCCTTTAAAACCAGAGACTTATGCCCAAAGGGCTATAAAGCTGTGCATAACTTTTGATCCAGCACTACCACTTCTAGGGCTGCATCACAAAAGCGGGGAAAGGACTCACACCACATGTATAAAAACATTTGCAGCAGCTCTTTTTGTGGTGGCAAAGAATGGGAAATTGGGAAGATGCCCATTTATTGAGGCATGACTGAACAAGTTGTGGTATATGAATGTAGTAGAATGCATTACATTTCCATAAGAAATGATGAGCAGGCAGATTTCAGAAAAAACCTAGAAAGACTTAGGGGAACTGAAGCTGAGTGAATTGAGCAGAACCAGGAGAACAATGTACACAGTAACAACCATATTGTGCAATGACCGGCTTTGCTAGACTTAGTTCTTCTCAGCAACACAATGGTCTAAAGCAATTCAGAAAGACTCATGATGGAAAATTCTGTCCACATTCAGAGAAAGAACTACGGGGTCTGAATGCAGAATGAAATATACTATTTTCTTTCTTTTTTTTCTTTTTTTCTGATTCTTCTCTCACAACATGACTAAGGTAGAAATGCGTTTAAGAGCCTATGTCAGATTTCTTGTTGTCTTGGGGAGGGGAAAGGGGAGTGAGGGAAAAAATTGGAACACAAAAGGTTAAAAAAGTAAATGTTGAAAACTATCTTTACATGTAATTGGAAAAAAAATAATCTTAAGTAGAAAAAATCTTGAGACCTAGTAAATTCAACTTGATATTATACTTTGAAAATTTTTGCTTACCTGTACATTTGAAATTTTCATATTTCTACCAAAGTATCTGTGGTTTACTATTGCCTAGGTGAAAAGAAGATCACATGACCATGGCTTTAGAGCTGACAGGGAGTTCAGAGGCCACTCATTGTACTGGTGAGGAGAAGGAGGCTAAGGAGGTTAAGGGACTTGCCCAAAGTTATACCGATAGTATCAGAGGGAGGGACACTTGAACCCAGAGCTTCTAATTTCAGTCAGTATGCTTTTTCCACTGTATCTGGTTTCATTTCCTGAAAAGACAGATCTTCCCCAAGGGTATGTTCATAGAACTATTGTTCCCTTTGATAAATTCAAAAAACATAGCTGAAAACTCTATACTTTTGTTTTTGCTTTGAAATGTTTCATCTGTCTCACTAATATTATAAAATGTGAATTGGAAATTGCTTGGGATGGAGGGAAGTCAGGGAATTCTCTGATTACATAAATCTATTTGACAGAACCTTTCTCCAAGTAAATTGTATGTACATTAATAAATGTGTCTCTGACAGTTTTTAGCTAAAAATGCAACATGAATCCTGTTTTTCTTCCACATGTGACCCAGGATTCAATACATCTAATTCAGGACATTATCCCATACTGTAAGTTATGTAACATCCACATGAACATCATATGAAGTACCATAACCCAACACCAAGCATCATTTGACAGAGCTGCTTCACTGAATAAATGTCTAAATGGCATATGGAACAAATCATACCTATATAAAACAATTGCACCCATGTATCAGTGACAGATGAATTATTGAGGAATAATTAAAAAGTGGAATTGGTAAAATTTTCCTTTCCATATTATTTCCTACATTTAGGAGCAATTGCTTCCTAAATGCATGACTCTGTAATAAGCTTGCCACACCAAAGAGAAAAAAAAACCAACAATCCTTACACAGAGTTTGTGTATCTTAATGAAGTTTACAAAAAATGTTCTTAAAAACCCCAGAAGTCTCAGGAAGGTAGGAGATAGGGAGATAGGGCTGGGGACTCTCAGATTTGCATCTTGACTTGGGTCTGTATCAGCTATCTGGCCATCACAGGGGCCTATCATCTTAGATCGGTTCATGGGGTAGGAGATGGCAGAGCCATCCCCATGTGATCCAAGCAGATTACTACACCACAGATGATTAATGGGGTTATAGCAACACCCCAGTTTTGAAGGTGGCACTAAGGAAGACTTCCCACCTTTGCTTTTTATACAGAAAAGGTTGTAACTCTGACATAATTCAGTAATGTTTCAGTTTGATAGTTCCCAGAGCTTACAATGCTGTGATTATCTAATTGGGATAACAGGATCATTTATGAAATTTTAATCTGGAGAAACAGGAAAACTCTATTGGCAGTTTAGGAATATAAATAAAAATGTAGAAAAGTCATAAATTGCATAGGTGAGTAGGGAGACAGTAAAAACTCTCGGATCCTAAGTGGGATTCACTTTATCTCTACGTAATTGGACCACTACTTTGGTGCTAACCTTGGAAATGGCCTTGAGGCATGCTATTTTGGTAAAGAGGCAATGAGGGCCTTTGTTTAAGTTTTCAACTTTCCCTTGGTACATTTTTTAGCAATCAATGTCAATTCATTCACAAAGGAAGAAAACCTGCACGATTTTCAAAAATCTTAAGTAACAAACAAATTCTTATGTACCTTATGAAAAGATGTATAGAAGTCACAAACCAGGCATGCAATAATGCATTGTGGTATTCACAATTTAACTGTTCCTGCCCATAATATATAAGCAAATAACAAGAAACCATTAAAAAGAGAGAAAAGAGAAAAACGCTCCATGATGACATTTGAAACAATATATACCAACATATGTAGTTATAGTCAAAGTATACATCAAACACATATACATTGATAGAGTTCTCTTGAGATAGGTAATCAATTCTATCTCTTCTGCAATATTCTAAGTTAGTTTGTTCACTTTCCAGATAATTTCAGCCCTGCAGTCAACTGCTGCTCACCTTTTGGCACCAATACCTGAGTTAGTTGATGATCTAACCTAATCACTTAGTATTCTCAGACTTGTAGACTTTTCATTCCCAAATCTGTGTTGAGGGATAGCCCAGACTAGCTATAAGTGTTCTCTGACACCATACATTATCTCTATATAACCTATGAGCCACCATAGTTGAAGCATTAGTCAGAAAACTAGGTGCCTCAGAATTCAGTCTTCTCCTGTCCTTATTCCCCTACCCAACTTCCCTTGTGGCTGAGGAAAAGTCTCAGTAGATCTCCAAAAAGGTGACAGTACATAGTGTTTTCTTCTGAGTTATTACCTTCAGTGTTACTGTCTAATTCAGTTTCTCTGTGCCTGGTGAGTGACCTCTTCTGAGAATTAGCTTGGCTGACTGTCTACTGTATCTTTTCTCCTACTCAACAGAAAGTCTAACTCCCTCTCCAATGGGTGATGGGAGGTTGCAATTAATTAATTCTATTATAAGGTCTTCATCACTTTATGAGGCTATTCCATAAACTGACAACTTGTCCAAAACCTCAACTACTTGACATAGAATGGCTTTCAATCAGTCTACTCCCTTTTTTGTTCCTGGAACACCAAGATTTCTCAGTGAGATTCCCACCTTGCTGAAGTTCTTGACAATCAACTCAAGCATCATATCATTTTAACCTTGCTTCTGCCCAGGCCTAGAGAGGTTTTGCAGAGGGAAAGCCCTGTGCTGTATATTCAGGGGATGGAACTCCAAACTGGCTGAGAGAATTCTGAGCATGACACTGGGTAGCTACATAAGAGATTTACCTCCATTTCATGCAATAATTTCAGAGAGTGACTTTGTAGACACAAGAGGAGAGAGGAGCTCTAGACAGGCTGTGGAGAGAGACTTCTAAATGTCAGATCAGAGACTTTGGAGTCACAGGTACATATGGGAGCCAAGCTCCAACATATTCCTTGACCTTTGGGACTGGCAATACCAGAGACTACTGAGAATGGAGCTCTCCTAAGTGAGATCATTCTTTCTCTCTCTTGGTGAAGTCTTATTTGGCTCCCAGCTGAAGGGCTCATTTGCTCTCTTGTATTCTTTGGCAATTCTAATCTGTAGAACTTTTCCAATTTCTGTTTGCTGTTTTGTTTAGATAAGTAGGTTTATTTGCTATTGCTTATGATAATTGTCTTTTCTGTGACTAGCATTTAATGGAAAGAAGCTAAATTTGCAATTATTGGCTAGGAGGTACACTCCCTTCCTCACTTAAGAGTGATACCCTAGAGAAGTGGCTTTTGTTCTGAATACCTAAATATATTCCCTAGACCAGAACTATTTGATGGGAGGAAGACAGGTTTTATTCTAGGCCAGTACCCCATAGAGATAACAGAAATTTCCTAGCATTCAGTGGTCTTGGACCTGACCTGGCCCTCCCCTACCTAACATGTTAGTAGTACCTGCACAGTCCTGATCCTATCCTCTGCAAAGATGAGCCAGATCTCAGATCATATCTATCCATGCTACTTGTGAGCCATAATATGCATCTATACAGACAGACAGACAGACAGACAGACACATCTTAGAATACTGTTTCTGTCAGAGCTCTTCTGAACCAAAGTCGTGGCTAAATGGTAGGCTTCCCTTAGCCAGTTACTTAGCCAAGAAGCATAGTAATTGTGGGTCTCTATCTTTGCATCTTCTGAAACTCCAAAGTTCAAGTTTATGGGAAAGGGTGGCCCTCTCTCAAATATTAACAAAAATTAGGCAAAACTGTGACATCGGGCCTAGAAGGATTGTATTATGCGTTAGGAATGCCATATGTATGGGGATCTGTTTTGCTTAACTGTGTGAATTAGTTACAAGGTTGTTGTTTTTTCCCAGTAGGGAGAGGGAGATGGGAAGGGTAAAAAGCGAATGCTTGCTAAGTGAAGAAAGTATATAATTTAAGAACTGTCATACAGGTTGGCTCTATTAGGTCTTCTGTTCAGGGTTCCTAGCACGTTTAGCAAGGCATAATTAAACACTCAGGCTGCAGGAATCCATAGGTCTGGTGAGGCAGAGTTCTAGACTTAATGATTTCTCCCCAAACCAGTATTTCCTGGAGTAGTGATCATGTAACAACAATTGCTGAATGCCTACCATGTGTCAGATAACACATATGCTAAGCAGCACTAGGGATACAAAGACAAAATTCTACAGTCCTTACCCTTAAGGAATTTGCATTTTAACTAACAAGATGACTTGTACATATATTAGCATGAATAGCTCCATAATATGTATAACAGGAAACATATTTATATACGTAAATGATATGTACTCATAATATTTTATTGTATATATAATCTATACATGACATATGCATGCATATTTTTGTAAAACTACAATTTCAAAATGTATACATATATGACATATACAATATTGTATAATATACAATAATATATCTGTATACACACACGCAGAATATATATAAAATGAATAGAAAGTCATTTGGGGAGGGAGGAACCTTGGGGGATCAGGAAAGACTTCATATTTTCAAGCTGTTGTTTTTTTAAAATAAATTTTATATTGCTTGTTAATAGGTATTAAAAATAATTTTAGAGGATCTCTATCACTGAGTTAGAAGGTGGGTGCTTCAGCAGGGATTCCAAGAGGCTGAGGTGAAGAGGGAGGGCATTCCAGGCATGGAGAGACTTGGGAGCCTTTGTGAGGAACAGCGAGGAAGCCAGGGTGATTTTGTCGCCGACTAGTGGTAGGAAGACTAAAAGGCAGAAAGGGGCCAAGTTGTGAAGAGATTTACCTACTCTACAGAAGAGTTTATATTTAATCCTGGAGGTAAGGAGTCACTAGAGTTTACTGAGTGGGTGGTGGGATAACATGATCAGACCTTCACTTTAGGAAAAACACTTTGGCAGCTTTGTGGAGGATGGATTGGAAAAGGGAGAAGGTTGAGGGCACAAGACCAAATTGGAGTATATTGCAAAAGTCTAGGTGAGAGGCCCTCTGGCAGGGAATCTACATGCAGAAAAACATTTCTCAAATAATAATTCAACGACCGTGGAAGTTCAGTGGTTTCTATTGGGCATGCCTGTTCATATCAGTTAAAGTATATGTTGCACCCAAGATGTTGCTTATAAGCTCCCTCTCTCCTTTTTTCTTTCTTTTTTTTTTTTTAACAAAACATTTTTTTTTGACTGCTGACATCCTGGACTAGTAAAAACAAAAAGTTTTTCTTTGACCTTAATCAATTCTGATTAACAATCCAATTCAATAAGACTTCCCTAGGGAAAGTGGGAAGGGAGCAAGCATTCATTAATGAGCACCTATGTGCCAAGGCACTTCTATTATAAATATTTCATTTGATCCTCAAAACAACCTGTTAAGTAAGCATTTGCTTGCGGGAGGGGATAGGGAAAGGAAAGAGAACAAGCATTTACTAAGCCCCCACTATGTGCCAGGTACCATGTACAAAGACAAACAAAATAATACCTGTACTCAAGGAGCCTACCTCCTATTTGTAGAAAATAACACATACCTAAGAAATTAAATACAAAATACATTTGAAGTGATTTTTAGGGTAAGGAAACTAGGAACTGGAGGAATCTGGTTGACTTCCTATAGGAGGTGGTATTTGATCTGAGCTTTGAAGAAAGTTAGGAATTCAAAGTCAGGAGAGTGCGTTCCAGGCAGTGGGGACAGCCTTGGCTAAGGCATGGAGATTGGAGATGGAATGGAATGTATAGAAAATAGCAGGCAAGCCAATTTGGCTTAAAGATACAATGTGGAAGGGAAAGTAATATAGAATAAGTTTTTAAAGGAAGAATGGGTCCAGACTATGAAGGAGTTTAAAAGTCAGACAGAAGAATTTGTATTTGATACTAGAAGAAAGAGCCACCAGAGATTCCTGAGCAGGGGGAGCAAGATGGCCAGACCTGAGCTTTAGTAATATCCTTTTAGTAGTCGCATACAGGAATTCTAGGGTCAAGAACCAAATGTCCAAAGTCATTGTGAAATGCTTTCACAGCCATAGAATGAAGTACCTTGGTTGGCACCACCTGGTTTCTTTTTGTTAAAAAAAGGAAATTTTTACATTAAATATAATAGATAAAGGTCTGACATCTGGAATTTATAAGAAAAGATGTGCAGTTCATAAGGGAGTTTGGCTCTGAACTCATATGGTGTAGATTTAACCTGAGAAAGGCCTGACCCTTAAAAGAAGAGGGTCAAGCTTCTCTTATTCTTTCTGGCTCATTGACCCCACCTCAGAATAACTCTGGGCATACCTAAAACAAAGCATACATATGGCTTCTGTTTAAGATCTCCCCTAAAAGTGGATTACAGGGTCCATTCTGGAAAAAGTTCTAAATTTAGCAGTACATATATATTAAAGTTAAAAAGCCATAGAAGAAATCAGCATGGCCACTGTACAAGGATGACAGGAAAGGTATTTATGTGGAGGTGGTGGTTGTCATTCATTCTCAAAGAGAACCAAAATGACATCATTCCATTAGTGTCAAGTTACTGTGTGTTCAACTGTGACTGATTAGACCAATGTGAACTTGGAATGCTCTACCACAGGTCAGGCACAAATAGTCCATGGGAACATTTAGGGTGGAGTTCTCTAAATTTTTTGCATCTCATGATTCTTTTGAACTACTTCAATTCTTCTTTGCTCATAGAGCACAGCGCCTTCTCTGATATGGGCACACCATGTTGGATGGTCTTGTGCCAGTAGCTTCCATGTCACACAATCAATTCCAAAGTTCCTAAGAGAGACCTTGAAAGTGTCCTTATATCACTTCTTTTGACCACCATGTGAGCTATAACAGAAGTATCAGGTATAGGACACTGATTTATTTTATATGCCCCAGAAAAGCTAAAAACGCAAAAAAACTAAACCCAACAAAAAACCCTCATAAGCATTCATTAAGAAATACAGAAGCATAGAACAATAACCCATCACATATATTATACTCTCCCCAAAGGTAAAGACAACATATTCCACTTTTGTCTCAGACTTGCACTAAGTAAATCCCATTATCCTCAACAGCTTGACCACCCTGGGCAGGCTTTGAACTTTCTTTGTCTTTTCTCCTGCTGCATTTTCTTGGAGAAAGGATTTCTCTACTGTTGCAGGAGCCAGAGGGAGCAACTGGCACCTGACTTGGAAATTTCTCAATCACTGGAAGTCAGGAAAAATCTAATTTTCATGCTTATTGGTTATGGATCTGTGCTCCAGTAAGAAAATAAGAAACAAAAAGATGCCACGAGGACTCAGGCTTGCCTAGATAAGCATATAGTCTTCTGGTCATTGCTGCAGAAGATGGGCAAAGGAATACCTTCCTCTCCCTTTTCTGGAAGTCCTGCTAAATGCAGGAGTTCCTTTTATAGCCCAAGTGGTTGGCTTTTTCAGATCTTGTGGCCAGTCATCCTGTGACTTCCCCTTAGCCATTAAAGCAGTGGTTCTCAACCTGTGGGTCATGACCCCTTTGGGGTTCAAATGACCCTTTCACAGGGGTCACAGGGGTCACCTAAGACCATTGGAAAACACGCATTTCCGATGGTCTTAAGAATGGAGACACCAAGACACTGCTCCTCTATCTGTCTCCAAGCGGGTCCACCCACATGCAGATACTCCCATATACGAGTATTAAAGGGTCGCAGCATTAGGAAAGTTGAGAATCACTGCATTAAAGGAACCACCAAAAAGGAGTAGCTGTATCATGTCAGCAAAGGGCACATTGGTTAGCAAAGGATCAAAGTAGTATCCCATTCCAGGACTCAGTCCTGTTATCTCTCTCTCTAGGTTGCAACCCCTAACCCGTTTATTCTTCCTCATGGGGATCATCACCCCTACGTTGACTACAGTCTCCTCCTCTTCCCCATCTTGATCTGTTGTTGAATCAGTTCAGCAGTACATTCCTTATCCTTTGCTGACTTTGTTCTATGGAACCTCAACCTTGGACACTGCCCACCATTCAAGGCCTTCACTCCTTCTCATATGGGACTGACTAAAACTGGAGAAAATCACAAAACAATGATGATTTGGGGTCCATTATAAATTTTTTTGTTGCATAATCTTAACTGAGTCCTCAACTTCAGCAAGGCAATCCTTTTCCATCTACCTGACTCATCATTTCACTTGCCATTGCATATTTTCCAAACCTTTTCATCCCTCTTCAAATTTCCCTTGGCTCCACTTCCCCCATCCTCTCAATTGAGAAGCTGACCTCATATTTTACTGAAAAAATAATCAAGGCTATTCCCTACTCCCTCTATCACTACCTCCTCACGTTGCATCACTCAGATGCCTTCTGCCAATATCTCTTCCTACACCCCTGTCTCACATGAACAGGTAGCCCTTTTCTTTGCCAAGGTAAATCCCTCTATCTACAGAAATGATCCCATTCCAACCCATCTTCCCTAGCGGAGTGTCCCATTTCTATTCTCCCTAATCTTAAAATCTCTCTCTGATTGCTAGCTACTTCCCTACTGCCTACAAACATACCCATGTCTCCTCTCATCCTCAAAAAACCTTTTAATCAACCCATCCCCATTTGCTCTTATAAAGTTATCTACAATAGATTCCCCAACTTACTTTCCTCTCATTCTTCTTAACTCTGAAATCTAGCGTCTGACCTATCATTCCACTGAAATTGCTCTCTCCAAAGTTACCAATGATCTCTTAATTACCAAATCTAATGGCTTTTTCTCAGTTTTCATCCTTTTTTTTTTTTTTTTTTACCTCTGAAGCCCTTTAGACTGTCAATAGCCCTCTTTCCCCTGATATTCTCTTCTCTTTAGGTTTTTGTGATCCTGCTTTCTTTTGGTTTTCCTCGTCTCTGTCTGATTACTTAGTCTCCTTTGCTGCATTCAGGTCACACCCTAACTGGGTATTTCCCAAGGCTCTGTCCTGGTCTTTTTTTTTTCCTTCTTCTATACTATTTCATTTGATAATCTTATCAGTTCTCACTGATTTAATGATCATCTCTATGAAGATGTTTCCTAGATCTGTTTATCCAGCCCTCAATTCTTTCCTGACCTCCAACTACCTTACAACTCCAACTGCCCACTGGACATCTCAAAGTGGTGTCCTATAGGCATCTTAAACTGAAACATGTCCAAAACTAAACTAATTTCCTTTCCACCTCTGTCCTCTTCTCTCCAACTTTCCTAGTTAGTGTCAAGCACACCATTGTCCTCCCTGTCACCTACGTGTTTTGTTTGTCATTCATTTTGACATCATCCCAAGATATCTTGACTTTCAAGTAAATTGGATTTAAGAGAGGCTGAGTTGCACAGAGCTATCAGCCTAGCTGTCTTCCAGTTATCATAATCCAATTACAGGACAAAAGGCAGGACAATTGGAGATGGTCAGGGATGTAGTGGATGACCTTGGCTACTTTGATAGCTGACCAAGCTTTAAGCACCCCACAGCACCTGCTTCATGGCCTTTAGAACAAATTGTTCTCATTTTCCCATTCCACCAGTGGAAATCTTCACATGCTTGAGGGAGACATCCCCCTAACTCACTCACGGGTTTGAGGCCCATTGGTTACTCTCAACCTGGTTTAGCCTGTTTGCCAAGATAGTTTTACTGGACTGTAACCACTACATATGCTACAACTTCTTGGAGTCACAGGTGAGAGCTGGGTGAAAAGTGGACACCAAAGGTAGATGAGCAGCCCTGAAAAAGGCTCAACCAGCCCCCATCCCAGAAGCGCTAGTCCTCCCTGAACACTCCATACACCTTACAACCTAGCTGTCATCCTCAACTTCTTACTCTCTCACCCCCTTGTATACAATTTGCTACTACATTCTATTGTTTCTGCCTTCCCACCATCTCTCAATTCACTCTCTTTTCTCCTCTAATGCTACTACCACCCTGGTGCAAACCCTTATGACCTCCAGCTTGGCCTGTTGCAAGAGTCAGAGTCTCTGTGTGTAAAGCCAGTCAACAGTAGATTCCTAAAAGAATGCTACTGTGAACAGCTTTTAAGATTCGGATTACACAGTATTAGTGAACACTCTGTTTATTCCATTACAAATCTAGATTCAGTACAATGTTCACAGTTTCAACAA
>JAQQSW010009217.1:0-13285 GCA_028646575.1 Pseudocheirus occidentalis
CCCTCTCACTCAGATGGAAGAAAGTTGGGGTCTTATATACAGAAGAATCTAGGGGTGGTTCAGAGGAGGAGCCTGGGGAGGGTCTTCAGGAGGAGTTAATGAGGTCAATGCAAGAGTGGATTGATATTTTGATAGGCTCCAGGGTGGGAAGCAGATGGACAATGGAGGGCCAAGCTAGTAACAGGCTTGGGCCCAGCCACAATGAAATACTTATGGCCTCTCTCTGCAAATGCCTCCTGAAGATTCAATCAGACTTCAAGGGGTTTCCCAGAGTATATACCTCAAAGTTTCAAGGAGAGCTCAAAAGGCGGGGGGGAAAGGGGGAGTCCCAGAGCCTACACCTCATCATTTTCATTTCTAATCTCCATTCATTTTCTTCCAGCCTAACCTATGAGGGAGTTATAAATGGCACTTAAGGCCTGCTGTAATCTGGCAGATCAGACCCTTGCAAGTAGAATTTTAATATGAATGTAACAGGTTGCATACATTTTTAAATTTAATTTTGCAAAACAAGCTAGTTAGAACCAGTTAATTTTTTAAAGCATACTAGTTAACATGGAGAAAGGATATATTTTGGGACATAAGTAAACTATTCAGTCAGAGTAACTCCAATTTATGTAACCCCTAGACCAGGGATGGGGAACCTTCAGCCTCAAAGCCATATGTGGCCCTCTATGTCCTCAAATGTGACCCTTTAAATCTAAACTTCATAGAACAAATCTCCTTAATAAAGGAATTTGTTCTGTAAAACTTGGGCTTAGTCAAAAGGCCATACCCAAGAACCTAGAAGGCCACATGTGGCCTTGAGGCTGCAGGCTCCCCACCCCTGCCCTAGACATTTGACCAGCCCAACAAATCTTTGAGCTGTGTTGGACAGGCACTATTTTCATCTTAGAAATGAAGAAACATCAGTTTAGGGAGTTAAAGTAAATTGACAGAGGCCACAGAGTTAGTAAGTGACAGAGACCAGACCCAAATCCATGTCTCCTGGCCTCAAGTCCATTGTACATGGGGCCACAAGAACTGTGAATGAAGTACCTTGTTTCTTCACTCTACTCCTTCCATCTCTTTATTAGCTTGCTGCTTATTAACCCTTCCACTGAGGTTGAAACGGAAAGGTTACAGTGACCCTTGTGAAGCTGCCTTCTTGGTCCCCCAGTAGCATAGGCAACAAAGAATTGGCAGTGTCAGGAGAGGGCTTTCAGATCTCAGACATTAAAGACAATCAAGAAGGTGACCAGGTAACTCTAAGGCTCAAGGGCATGAGACTAATCCTTTAAGATTCAGAATGAGATCCTCTCTTTAAAAGAGCAGTCACATAATTGCAACAAAAAATTATGGTGGGTACTTCAGCATGAGTTCAAGGAGTCCATTGCTTCCTTTAAAGACAGAATGGAAGGTGAAGAAATCAGACAATAAATGCAGTTTTCATCCATTGGAAGAACCATGGAACATAACTGGACATTCCTGAGGTTTCCTGCCAGCCTTTCATTTCCTCAAGACCCCAAATCATTATTTAATTTCTCTGAACCTCATTCCTTTGTCTGCAAAGGTAGAAGAACCACAGCTGCCAACTTCCTCTCTTGTACCTCCCTTTCCCCAAACCAGGAGCCTTGGTGCTAATTATGGGGTAAGTGATCCAGGCCTTTAAATCTACACAATAATCTGAATTCTTGGTAAACTGTCAGTGGTGGTAATCTGTTCTCTAGAGAGCTTCAGATAGGGCTGAAGAAAGCCTCTAGAAGTGCAGATGTCAGGGAGGTGACACCCACTCTTAGATACATCATTCAGGGTACCTTTAGAAAACCCTGCACACTCCTTCTTGCTCTAGTCCCGGCCCTGCCATGGCACCAGCTTGGCCTCTCATCAATTTAGTTCTAAATAGAGAGGAGGGAGTATGGTTCAGTGGAAAGCTTGCTCCTGGATTTGGAGTCTGAGAACCTGAAGGCAAATCCTGTCTTACCTAGCCACTATCTATATGACCTGGGGCAAATCACTTCATCTGGCCCTTGCAAAAGTCACTTCACCTTGACTGTTAAGTGAGGTAGTTGACCTAATCAGGGGTGGGGAACTTAGCCACTTGTGGCCTTTTGCCTGAGTTCAACTTTTATAGAACAAATTCTTTTATTAAGGGGATTTGTTCTGAGAAGTTTGGATTCTGTGAAAGGGCTGAACCTGAGGACCTAGAGAGCCACCTGTGGTCTTGAGGCCACAGCTATCTGGACTACATAGTCTCTAAAACCATGATCTTATAAAGGAAGAGGGAGAAGACAATAATAATAGTAGTTAGAATTAATATAACACTTTAAAGCTTGCAAACCACTTTACATGTTACCCCATAACAACCTTGTGAAATAGATGCTTTTTTTTTTTTTACCCCATTTTACAAAGATGGAAACTAAGCCTAAGAGGGTGTAAATCACTTCCATAAGATCATATTGCTAGCAAGTGTCTGAGGAAGGATTCAAACTCAGGAATTTCTGTCTCCAAGTCTCCTTGCAATAGAGCAGGGATTCTTAACCTTGGACCCCTCTGTCGTCACTCAAATAAAATCTATGTATCCTAAACTGGGCTCCTCTCAGCAATGCAAGGTTGTAAGACAACTTCAAAAGACTCATGTTAGAAAGAGATAATCCACATCTGGAGAAAGATTTATGGAGTCTAAATGCAGACCGAAGCAAACTACTTGCGCTCTCTCTCTTTTTGTTTTGTTTTGTTTCCTCTTTCTCATTGTTCACTCCATTGCTTATAATTTTCCTTTACAACCTGACTAATGTTTAATGTGAAGGTATTTGTAGATCCTATATTTGATTGCATGCTATGGGGAGTGAGTGGGGGAGAAAAGGGACGGGGAGAAAATTTGAAACTCAAGGGACTGTGGAACTGAATGTTGTAGACTAAAAGTAAATAAAATTTTAAAAATAAGTAAGGAAGAAAAACCCTTATGTATCCCTTCGTAGAACAAAACTTTTAAATGCATAAAATAAAATATAAAGGGTTAAGAAAGGAAGCCAAATACTGAAAACAAAGATGTACTTTTTTTCTCTCTCCATGTTGACAAATTCCTTGAATCCCTAGACTATGTTGGAAAGGATTGGGCTTCCTGGCCCTCTTCCCTATTATGCCCAGCTATGACTCCAGGGATCAGAGGGTCAATATTAGAGGAGGTCTGAAGGGTAATATGAGACTTCTGGGCCTATCCTAGAGCAAATTAAAACCCCTGGCTCATCTTTAGAAGCCATTCTGTTCTCCCTCAGAAATTATCTGAAAAAATAGATGAATCGGTCCCTCCTCTTAGACCAGAATCCAACCTGGTACTGAACCAGCTTCTGGAGATCCAACACTGGTTACGTGGACATTCACAGGTATTCAGGTAAAGGGACAACAGTTGTAACTGAGAAATGCCCTAGTTATATTATAGTTAGGGGCAGTGCAGGAAGGAGCTTAAAATGGAATAGTCAGGAGGAGCGAATTGTATTAAAGGCATCTGGCCCTAGCTCCCAAGAAACAATGAGCAGAGAGACAAAGACTCCAGGGCTAGAACTGGGGTGATTGATGGTTTAAAGAGGGGAGTCATCTGTCTATTTTTTAACTTCAAAAGTTAATGTGTCACCAGAAAAAAAAATCTCTGATAAAACTTCCCCTTACCTCTGTAAGGGGAAGTCCATTTCATGGATTTTAGAACTTTGAGTGATTAAAAAAAAGTATACATGTGAAAAAGGAAAAAAAAAAACCATTCACTTCACAGGTGGTAAACAGTATAAAAATAATTTTATTTACTACTGTAAATAAAGTAGTGCAAAGAAGAGTAGACTGGACCCACAATATTGCATTACTGATTTAATTATTCTAGCGCGCGCACACAGACACACACACAGAGGCACACATACTCTTCCTCTTTCATATCCACCCATGTGCATAAGCACACGCCCACACATTCACATACACTCCATGGCATACCTCTCTCAAAACCCAAGAACCAGGCACAGGAGGACTAGGAACTAAAGGATTGTTTTCTGCATATTCCATTGGTCTACTTCTATTTTAATGGGTAATTCATGGTGAAGACTACTTTTAAATACTAATCATTTTCTAAATGGTATCTGAAGGTTTACAATTGTGAAGAAACCATATCTGGCAATATCATTAAAGCATTTTAAGCACTATGATCCTAGAAAAATTTAAGGAGAAAAATGTAAATCAATTTACAATGACATTTCCTTTTCTGTGTTTCTCACTGATTCGAACTTAACTCTAATTAAGGCGCCTTTTGGTTTCCTTTAGGCATGGCAAGACAAAGGGGAATTTGGTCTGTGTTTCCAGAAGCAGCCAGGCTGTGGAAAGGACTCTTTTCTCCCAAATGCTATGGGTCAAAACATTATGAACCCTACTTAGGGTTCACATTTGCCTATTTTCAATAAAGGAAAATTGCAAAAGGACCGAACAACACTGGTGGGAGCCCCATTAGAGCATAGCTTGCTTTAAGTGGATTTAGACAGAGCACAGGTAAATGATGTCCCCTGAAATATAGCAATACCATAGTGTAAGTCCAATGGCCATGACCCTGTAGACCATAACAGGGCATCAGCCATGTCCCTAATACTAGTATAGGAAGAGGATTCCACTGTATTTGCCTGATGCCTGGGAAAAGCAGTATTGGCTCTGGACACTTCCTTAAACTTAAATATCCATATCCATATGTCTATATTTAATATACATTTATATTTATTTGCATAAATATAAAGATCATATAGATATAGATATTTATTCAAGTGCAATATCAACTTATAGTAGTCAAAACACATTAATTAGCATTATAATTCCCTGGCTACAACATTCCTAATGTCTACTATCAAATATCCATGGTCCAAAGGCTCCATCTCTCATCTAGGGAAACATGGAGAGTCAGCAATTCACCCTCGCTGCTCTAAATTATTTGCAGGAATGGTCTCTTCTTGTTCCAAGGAGCCAACAGCTGGATTTGCAATGGAAGTAGCAATTTCTGAAGAGAGTTGTGAAATAGATGCCGGAGGATCACTGGCTGTAAAGAGACACACAGACAGACACAAAGACACATACATGCAAAAAAGAAAAATGCTGAGTATCTGAAACAACGAGTAGAACAAAAAATACACGGGTTTAGTAAAAGCTAAAGGACACTAGACTTGGGTCCCAGTTCTAATTGCTTTCTGTGGTGCTTGGGACAAATGACTTAAACACCTTTGACCCTTCACTTCTAAGAAGGTGTAGGGGTGAGGTCAGTCTCCTTAGGGATCACTAGAGCTCTGCTGGCTGAACTGGGAGGTGTCTTTGTCTTCCCTCACACGCCATGTTTGTTCCTCCTGAAGCTGTCCTTTTGACTGGAAAGAGTACACACACACACACACACACACACACAAAAGGGACGGTGCTGGATTTGGAGTCTGAAGACCTAGATTTGAATCCCTAGGGTGAGTTACTTCACTTCTCTGGAAGCTGATTTAGTTATAATAAAAAGAGGGCTGGAGTCCCTTTCAGCACTAGGAAAAAAATGATCCCAAGGAATGCCATGCTTTAGCCAAAAGCATGTGGATAAATTCCCTTGGGGTTTTCAAAAGCCTCCTTCAAGTTCAAAAACCCCTGGAAGGGGTAACAGAGTTAACACTTTACTAGGCTATTGCATCAGCAAGGTAAGAAGCAGGCCCTATGGGGATGGTGTGGGCATGTGGTCAGAGACAGGCGAGGGGCTAGTGGCAGAAATATTCACAATATAAACTTGTCTACTGAACAATTTTGCTTTGAGTTAACAGCAGTCTGGTAAGGAAATCTCATCCCATCTGTTCAGAGCACAAAACTGGGAAAGGACCTTCTTCCTTACATAACTGCACAGGGCAGGGCTTTGCCAAGAAACTGCAGAATCACTGGCCTTGGAGTCCCTAATTTGTAAAGATGCTCCACGATGAAGGAAAGCCGCTCAAGAGTATAAATCCTGCGACTCACTTTTATATAGTCTTTTATGGCAAGGCACTTTACATACATGATTTGATTGGATCCTGGCAATGCTTCTGTGAAGTAGGTGACACAGGCCTTTGTATTACCCCCGTTTTAGAGACAAAGAAATCAAGGCTCCATGAGGAGTCCAGATAACTTGCTTAAGGTCACACAGCTAATAAACGTCATTGCATCTCGGCCTGAGTCCAGTTTTCTTTCTAGGACACCTCGCTGTGTCTCTAATGCTGCCTGGCAGGGCTGATGAGAGAATCTGCCACACTTCATGCTGTGATTACCGAGATCCTTCTGCCTTCTGGGGCTGATTGTGAGTCTTCTCAAAGAGATTTTAGTCCCACATCATTTTTATAAGTTGGGCCAGGTTTCATTCCTAATATGTGTCCGCTTTTAAAAATGTCGCTGTGCTTTAGGAATTACTGCTTCACCTTTTGATTACTCACTATGGCGGAGAGCTTTGGTGTATAGAAACCAGCATCATTCCAATCAAGTTTTTCGGTATAGCTGCCTCACCATTTAGGGTATCAATTGCTTGTGGTTTCACTTTCCTCCAAGTCATGTACCCCCTCCCCCATCCCCACACACAATGGGCTCCTGGAGGGGAGGAACTGTCCTCTTTTTTGTCTTTGACACAACACTTCATATCCTGTTCTGCACACAGTGGGTGTTTAATAAATGTTTGTTGTAATACTTTCCCTAAGCATCTGCTCAGAAGGAATGATTATGGATCATCATCATTAGTCCTGAGGCATTACTTTGAAGGATGATGTTCTGGGTTCAAATGTCATCTCCACCATGCGGATGTTCAGAATTCCCAGAGCTGGAAATGATGCTTCCTATATCTGATCTCATGGCATTTTATGCTCCCCAGTCACATATTACCTTCCTTGTATTATATTTAGCTCTGTCCATCTAATTCTCACTATTTCATTATAGCTCAGTGAGGGCAGTGAGAAGCATTGAGGAGTAGTGCAAGGACAGCTGGCCTTGGAGCCAGGACAGCAAAGGGTCAAGTCCTGCTTCTGATCCATAATGGCTGTGTGACTCTGGCTCAACTGAATCTTTCAGTGTTTTAGGCAACTCTCCAAGATTATCAGATGCTGAGAAGCTACCAATATGTACTGGTAGAGAGAATTTCCATACTTGGGGGTCCTTTCTACTAATGAAATTATGAATCTAGTTTCCAATACCCCTGCTTTCTGAGATCAGGAAACCAGTCATACTTGTTTATTTATTTGCTTATTATTTGTTTAAATTCAAGAAGCAGTTATTGAGTTCATGCCGTGTTTAAAACAAGCCTGTAGAACCTACGGCCCCAAGGACATGTCAAAGCAGTTTGGGTAGCCCCTGAAAAATGTAGAGGATGTTTTCCTCTACATTTTCCCTTGGTGGGCCTCAAGTGGCCTGTTGGCATTGAGCCCATAAGCAACCGTGGGCTCAAAGTTGTGTAGGCCGGGTTTAAAACGTAGCCCGAGGCAGTCTAGGGGAGATGGAGATACAAGGCCTAGTTTTGATTTTTAAGGACCTTGTAGTCCTGTTAGAACCCTGTCATATTTATCTCCCCTATTACTCAGTTGCCTAGAATATTATGTTCACAGGGTAGGTCCTTATTGTATTTTTTGTTCCGTAAATGAATGTAACTTTATCAGAGATCTGATTTGGGAACATTAAGCCAGGTTCTTATTGAACAGTCAGTTAATAAATATTTATTAAGTATCCATTATGGATTAGGCATTGTGCTACCTCGGTAAAAGATAGTCTCTGTTCTTAAGGAGCTCAGAGTTGAATGGATGCCTCAAAGTATCATGCACTGTTCTTGAGGAGAGTGGAGTGGGGGGTGGGTTGGGAATATAAATATTTTTTAATATATGAAGACAAAGTCATCTGTTTGAGGTCTAGAGCAATGATTTTTGTACCATGGACCCCTTTGGCAGTCTGATGGAGCATATGAACTCCTGACATTATTTTAAATGCATGAAATGAAACACATAGGATTAAAAAGAAAACTAATTATATTAAAGTAGATGTATTCCCCCCATTCAAGTTTAGGTACCCTATCAAATCTATTCACGGATGTGGATGCCAGGCTAAGAACCCCTGAGATGCTTCAGAGCCCTACTGAGCATAAGGCAGAATAGTACAGTGGATACCATTTCAGACTTGGAGACAGGATGAAATGGGTTCATAACTCTTTTCTGACACTTTCATTTCTCTGTCTGTAAAATGGGAATAATAACTGGAATGATGCCTACCCTATGAGATTGCACTAAGGCTCAGGTAAAGAAAAAAGACTCGAAAGTTTTATACATTTTTTGGACTTTTATGTAACTTTCTGTTATTATTGTTACTGTAAGTGGTAGAAATTACTTTGCCTGGTATGCCCTAATAAGGCTTCATTTTTACAGTACTTATATGGGTTTTGAGAGCTCTTCTCAGGGATGCCTTATGATTCTGGGGTGAACACAATTTAGGACTGGAGAGAAGCCTTTGGAGATAGAAAGCCAATTGATTAATACTTTGGAATAGTCTCTGGAAGTAACCTTATTGGGATGCCAGCTGAAAGAGATCCCTGGCCAAAAGTTGATCAAATAACACCCTTTTAAAAAATGGACCCACACTCTAGGTTTCTCTTGGTTCCTGGAGAGAGGCCTCCTAAAAGCCTACTGTAAATGTATAATGGAAATCTCACTGGAAAAGTATCAAATATGCCTTAAAAAGTATCAATAAATTGTTTTTAAAATGTAGTCATATTGATGATCATGGTATATTGTTTAAGGTTGTTCAACCACTTTTATTTGTTCATCATTCAACTCTTGACATGTGGTCCAAGTGGATTTTCCCATATAAATGCTCTTTCTCTGTTCTGGGAAGTAGTGTCAATCTCTAATTTTCTATATCTTTTTGTTCATTCTGAGATCCCAGTCAGAGACTGTGCTTCTTGGAAAAACAACTAGTTAGAACTATATCTGGGGATAATTACCCCTCAGCTGCCGTCTTACAACTGTATTCCCCACTAGAAAAATATATAGAAGCAAAAGGAAAAATTTTTAAACAAACAAACAAGAAAAGATAAATAGATTTTCCTCCTGCCCAGAGGAAATGGCTTCAATGGCCAACAAAAAAAGCTCAAGGGGAGAAGGAAGATACAGGACAACTGCCCTGGGGTCTAGACTCCAGAGAAGTTTCAGCAACACCAGTTTCTTTCTCAATACATGTCATAACCAATCTGTCCAAGCAGCCTCATTCCTGGAATGCTGGCCTCTTTCCTTTTTCCTTTCAAATAGGACTGGTCAGTGAAAAGCCCATTATCTCAAGTACCAGTTAAAACCAGTTTAGGAGACAATGAGATTCAAGTAGGCTGATTAATGAAATATCAAACAGGGACCCCTCCACTGCAGGCAAATGGGCTGAACAATGTGCCTGGATATACTCAGAACTCTGAACTACCCCTACTCCTAGCCTGTGAGTCCCTGGTTCCCTCATCTTCCCACCCATGGCAAGTTTTCCTCTATAAGAATCCCTAGCTTCTCCTGGCTAGTGGACGATTCCCTTAGGAGGCTGCCTCCCTTGGGGGGCTTCTTCCCTGCAAGTGGGCATAGGGCTACCTCCTTTGGAGGGGGACTATCTCTCTTAAGAAGTTGCTTTCTCCATTAAGGAGCTTCCTCCACACCCCACACCCTCCCTTAAACTGGAGTCTCCCTTAAGCTGTAGCCTCCCTTAAGGGGCAGTGACTTCCCTTCTCATCTGGTCCCTATTCTGTGATTAGGTCTATGAAAGCTCCCTTCCATCAGAAGTGCAAGAGTTTTGGGGTGGCTAGGTGGTGCAGTCGATAGAGCACCGGCCTTGGAGTCAGAAGGACCTGAGTTCAAATCCGGCCTCAGACACTCTACCCCCTCCCCCCAAAAAAGCTAGCTGTGTGACCTTGGGAAAGTCACTTAACCCCAATTGCCCTCCAAAAAAAAAAAAAAGAAAAGAAAAAGAGAAGTGTAAGAGTTTGAAAAAAGATAGAAAAATGTTTAACTAATTTGGTTTTTTTTTCTTCAAGAATAATATTTCATTTAGTTAGCTGTAGAGCATTAGGTGGTTTAATTTTATATGCCCTTCAAAATGGATCAGTTAGTTTAAAACACTAGGAAGTAAGGTACCTAATTGTTCCTAATTATATTTATGGAAAACTTGTATATAGATATTACTAATATTACTAATATAGTTTATGATGACAAGAGTTTATCTTTTTTTAAAGCTATTTTAATGAAAACCTCTATTGTAGAAAAACTGCCTTGAGTGGGAAAGCAAAATACTCTCCTTCATAGTGAATTAGTTCTATTGGAAGCCTGGGCATTTGCACTGGAAGGTTAGAGTCCAGGTGTTACTGTTCACTTAGTGGCAGCCTATGCCAAATTGCAAGCAAAGCACCCTTGGAAGAAATAAATAACCTCTTCAGAGTTAGCCTTGCAAGCACCAACCAATAAAGCGATGGCCCATTTTATACAAGGTTTCAACTGATACTAAATAGAACATACATTCTCTATGGGTGATTGGAGTCTAAAGCAAAATGGATGGACATCTCAGTTTAAAAGTACAAAAATGAATTATTATATTTTTTAAAAAGATGACTACACAGACTGAAAGGCAAATCATCAAATAACAAAGTCCCCTAACTTAGAACAATGTGCCATTCACAGGCTATTTCTTCCATACAGTTCCTGGATTTTTAAATAGCTGTGTTTTGAGGATTTTTTTGTTTGTTTTTGGTAATACCTTGTTAAGTGGCAAAAACTCACCATCACATGTGCTGTTACTACCCTGGTATTTAAGAATGCTCAGCCACTTAATCTTTTATTTTCATATTTCTTTCCTTATTACTTCACACTGCTTGACCTCTACCAGAAAGGGACACCATAAGTCAGCACTGCTGTATATTAGGTAAGTCCTTTTGCTTTTGACATAGATTCACCAAACCTCAGTTTCTTCTTTCTTTCATTCATTACTATACAACATGGTCCCAAATATAGTGGCCAATCCCATAGTTAATATTATTAAGAAAATATTAAGATAATATATATAAACCAGCAGGGGACTTCTAGTCCAACTTTCTCATTTTATGGATGAGGAAATTGGAACCCTGAGAGAAGTTCATTACCCAGGGTCACACAGGAAATATAGGAGCAGAGTTGGGATTCAAACATAGGTGTCTGGATTCCAAATCCAGGATTCTAAGTTTGCACCCAACCTGAAATCTTGCTAAATACTAAAGACATTTTCCACATATTTTAACTCTTTAAAGTGTTTGTGTTTGAGAAGAGTTTGTAGGTACCTTTGGAGAGGAAGGGAGGGAAACAGAGTTAGGAGAAAGCAAAAAACTTAGAGGAAAAAATGTGCAAATATCTGAATGGTACAGAGTATCTCCTGCAAAGTGGATAGCTGAGGAAAAGGAAGAAAACAGAAAAGAAGTGATAAATAAAGTGAAGGAAGAAAGAGTAAGATGAGGATATATTGGAAGTATAGACGAAGATATGGAGAAAAGTAGCAGAAACAACTTTTCATGAAAAACAATTCTACTAGCCCATGAATTTTCATGGGTACCAGCTGGTGTAAAACCATAAAGACAATTTTCAGCTCCTCTAACTGAATTGCATTTGTAATAATCATAACAATATTTCTACAGAGTAAAAATGACAACGATAATTTGAAATGGAAAACACTGACAAGATGGAAAATGAATGTGCTATACCTGGTAACAAATTTAGTGACGGAGCTGAATTTGCATGAGCTAGATTTATAAGCCAGCTGACAATAAGGCATCAGACCTGGGAGAGGGTTTGGATGGTCCCTCATTAACTTCCTTAGGGGACTGGAAGCAAAATGATGATCCCATCTGCCCTTCTCACCACTAACTCCTTTCTCACCACCTCCTGACATCAGGTTTATTCTGTTCACTTTTCATTTTCTGCTACACAAGTAATCCCCACACTAATATTTATAGAGCATGTCCCTTCTTCATCTTGTTGTTTGCTAATGTCTGCAAAGATGTTTGAGTCTTTACATCTTTTTATGTCTGTCCAGGTTGATGGAACCTGTTTTAGACTACAATCTAAAAAGAGCCTGTTTGCTGGTTTATTTTGGTCTGTACAGTACAAAGCACTATCCTCTGACTCAGATATATGCTGAATAAATGCCTTTTGATGATGATTTCAAATTTATGCATCCATGTATTTAAGACATATCAACATGTATCCATCCATCCATTCAACAAATATTTATTGAACCCTTGCTATATGCAAATTTTCTCCCCATCTTTCCCCTACCCCAACCCCAAAACAGTGATCCTACTGTAGAGCCCCTCCCCTGGTCTGGTTGCAGTGAAGGATATAAAGTTGTTTGTCACTATTCCTGCTCTCAAGAAATTTATAATCTAGGGCTGGCTAGGTGGCGCAGTGAATAGAGCACTGGCCCTGGAGTCAGGAGGACCTGAGTTCAAATCCGGCCTCAGACACTTAACACAAAAACTAGCTGTGTGACCTTGGGTAAGTCACTTAACCCCAACTGCCCTCCAAAAAAAAAAAGCACAAAAAGAAATTTATAATCTAGAATAGGGATTCTGAAACTTTTTGTGTGTGTCATTAGACCCTTTGACAAGTCTAGTGAAGCCTTAGAGACCCCTTCTCAGAATAGTGTTCTTAAATACATCAAATAAAATACATAGAATTGCAAAAACAAATTATATAGAAATACTATCAAAATATATTTTTTAAAAGTTTGTGAACCCCAGCTCTAGAAGACAAGTTAACATGCATCTATGAATATCCATAATACAATGTGGTAGCTGGGAAGTGTCATATCAGAGACAGAAACTAAATCCTAGAGAAATGCAAGAAGGGAGCATCACGACAAGCTGGGGGTGATTTGGAAAAGTACTCAATTCACTGCAATGAAACTAATATTTACTGTGGTAATGAAAAGGAGGTGGTGTGTGAGCTGGGCTTTGAAGGGTAAGACTGGATGAGTTGTGAGTGGAAATTAGGAGGTACTTTAGGTAGAAGGAATAGTCCAAGTAAAGGAAAAATGGAGGCAGGAAAGAAAGATCTAAGAGGAAGAGAAAACACACACACATTCTCTCTCTCTCACTCTCTCTCTCTCTCCCTCTCTCTCTCTCTCTGTCTCTCTCTCTCCCTCCCTCCCTTCCTCCCTCTCCCCCTCTCTGTCTCTTTCTCTCCCCCTCCCTCCCTCCCTCCCCCTCTCTCAGTCTCTCTCTCTCTCTGTCTCTCTCTCCCTCCCTCCCCCCTCTTTCTCTCTCTGT